>CP139504.1:67661990-67680370 GCA_021014915.2 Artemisia tridentata subsp. tridentata | reverse complement strand
TCTGTAACTTGATAAAATATACTGATATTCCATAATAATCTCTGAATAAGGGTTAAACCTAATCTGAAATGATAATATCTGTTAATTCTGGAAAACCTGCTAATTATGAAAACTTACTAAATCTGGAAAGTTACTAAAAATAGAAAGTACATAAAATGATGGGATAAACAAAGAATAATAATCTGAATAAGGAACTTTAGTAATTCTGTCTTCCTCTTCCTTAGGTGTGAAGAAGGAGAAGTCTTGATCATCTGATTTCTGTGTTTGTTTGTCTGATTTCTGCTGTGCTAATAAGGTACAGATATTCTGCCCTATTTCAGTAAGGATGTTTCTTTCCCTTTTCTCTCAGTATTTCATTTTCCTTATTAGGATTCCCTATACCATTGCTATGTTCCCCTCTGTTTGTAACTATCTGTGTGATCTGTTTATCTTGAATCTTTGTTTGAACCTTCTGCTATGATTCTTTTATTCTGAACCTTTTTCCTGAACTCTTATTGATCTCTTGTTCTGAACCCTGAATTTGTGAGTCTTGATTGAATCTGATCTGTGAACCTTGTTCTGAACCTTAACCTGATATATCTGTTGTAAATTTTGATTTGATTTTGGTAAACCTTAACCTGTTAAATCCTTATCTGAACCTAATTGATTTTGAACCTTTGTTAAACTACATATGAAACTGTTTAAGAAAAGCTATTTTAAAAAGAAGCTATACCACTTGAAATGGAAGTTACTAAAAGTTTTGGAAGACCATTTTATGAAAACTATTTTGAAAGATCATTTCAATGAAAACCATTATTAAAGGATTGATTTAAATGAACTCTTGACAGGAACTTCTGAAATGGATTTTTGCTATAAACTTGTAATTATTAACCTTTGATATACTTTTTGGACTATTGGAAATAAACCTTTTAATCTGAACTTAAGCTTTGATATTAAACTTAATCTGATAAACTCTGATTTAAACCTTATTATCTTAATCTGAATTGTTGACATGACCCTTCTGCCATGAACCCTTAGATGTGACTCTGTTTATTATATGACATCTGACCTTGACCACAGTCTGATATCCGAGCCAATCACTAGGCATGAGGGTTTCATGTCCATGTCATTGATGCACCGATGGCATGACTCTAGGGCAGGAGAGTGATGACCTGTCCCGTCCCTGATTTATTTTATCTGGTGTGTTATGGAGTTTCTGGCCCAAGGGGCGCATGGATGCATCTTAGTTCTGACTCTGTTATCTGTTATCTGTTATCTGTTTATGTTATATGTTTGTTATTATATCTGGTGACTGATGGTGTGTGGGATACACGTCTTTCACATATATCTGGGAGCTGATCACTCCGATTTGATACATGAGGTCACCCCTCATATTATCTGTTACTTGAGAGGTATCCCCTCTGGATTATTATATGATTACTCTGTTATGATATTATCTGTTACCTCTGGGCTCGTGATGGATTTCTGTATTTCCCTAAACCTGGTTTGTACATTATCCCTTTCTCATTTCTTTTCTTTTACCCTTATTCCTTTCCTATTCTTTCACTTTAATTCAGTATCTGTATAATCTGTATTTCGGATTTGTTCTGTATTGTTATCTGTTATTGTTTCTGTCATCTATATATCTGTTCACTGAGCTCTCGTAGCTCAGCCGCATTTCTTTTCCTGCGGCAGGTTTCAGTAGGAAGCTGGGAATGAGTGAGAGTGTACCTCTGGACTTAGAAGGCTTGGTAGCTATTCTGGACTAGAATTGGATAGAAGATATTATGTTTTAGAATTAGTTTTGAAAGCTTTCATTGTAACCTTGTAGATTCAGTATTTCATTTGTAATCCTTTGAGATTTTTGTATTACTGTAGATGTATGCTCTGTTTTGATCTGATATGAATCCATTATTGTGATATCTTTACCCTTGTCGGGTCGGGGTGTTACAATTTATGGTGTCAGAGCTCACAGGCTGCGACTCGTAATACATTTACCCTTGACCTGTGAAGTCTAGACCACTAAGTTTCCACTGTAGGCGCTCGTAGGATAACCTTTGAGAATTTGCCTTAGGATTTTCCCTGTAGGAACTTAAATTCTGACCAGTGAGGAATGGGTAGACTATAAGACATTTGCTTAAGTATCTTGCTTCCGCACCACTCTGATTCGTGCCTTGTTTTTGGTTAAAGACTATTGAAATTACATTGGAAAATTTAGAGCTTATGCCTTGCACCACTTAAAAATTGAAACCTAAATAAAATCTGAAGCATTGGAAATTGCGTAGTAATTATCTGACATTATTTGATCCTTGCCTTCCGATTTCAACTCCGACCTCTGAACCTTCTGTTAATCATTCTGATGCCTCTTTGGGCAATCTGAGAATCCCCATGATGATGATGCACTTGATGCATTCTGTTATTTGTTTCTTGCTTCTGATAATTACCTATGAATCTTTTGATTCTGTCTTAACCATCTCTGTTCCCATGAGAAGTTTTGTGGCGTTTGACCACAAGTATAAAAATGCATTCCCTCTCATTTCCGAACGATAAGATTTATCTTTATTGATCCGTCTTTCTTTGACAGTAACCTTGATTTTATCCTTATAAGGATTGATTGATTTGATCATTTAATATTGACGACTGTCCTCCTATGTCTCAACTTTGGCGTTTGAAACAATTTTGGAACCTCCGACATGATTACTGATTGTTAAACTTTTGCTGCCACTACCTGATTTTGACCTTCATTTCTGATCTGTGGATAAACCGTCTGATATCTTTCCGACCATCCCGAAGACCATTTAACCTTAAAGTGTTTGACGCATTCTATAAATTCATGATCCATGCTAGATATAAATGTATCCTCTGATCCTATTCTGTCCTGAATGATGAATCTTATTTGTCAATCAGTTTTCCTCAGGAAGGATTTAATGCAAATACTATCTCTGTATGGAATTGTTAACTGTGCATGATGATGCTAATAACCGATGTTCCATAAGCCTCACTTCTGACAATTATACGATGTTCGTATTACCAATGAGATACACTCTATCTGTCACTTATGCTAAAAAGCTAAACCAAAAACTCCAACACCTTGAACTGTTCGCTTATCTATCCCCAACACTATACTGAACCATGTACTTGACTCTGACATATGAACTATCCGTCTAGTTAAGTGACCATATACGTTCTGCGGATCTGTTTACTATTGGTATACTTGATTTTGGAGATCTTTTGATTATTGATTGACTGGTTCTTCAGCTATCATAAACTACCGCATCTGAAATGTAACAATCTATTCCCCCTACTTTTGATATAATAACCTCTAACCGCTTAAATCTGTTAAGCTTAACCCTGCTATCGAAATATGTACCCTGACCTCATCTGATTATCAAATTCTCCGGACACCCTATTAGTATCCACCCCTAGAAAGTGTTGGCATTGAAAGTTTTGTTGTACAAATTTTCTGGCATTTTCTGATGAAACTTCTGATTTTTCCTCCCCTTTGAGAAGTAGAATTGATTCTGAACCGATCTCAGTTAACGACCCATGATGCTATAGAAATTGAGAGATTGAAGAAACTGATGAGATATGATTTTGTTTCACCTCAGTGTTCCCCTTGAATACCCCTATTTGTTATGAAGAAGAAAGAGAAAATTTTGCGTCTGCATATCAACTATCGTAAACTTAACCGTAATCTCACTGTAATCACTTTTCATTTCCGAGTATAAATGATTAAATTATTCTATCCTTGTGAACTCTGTACCAGACAACCTCATTTAATGTTTGAAGGACTGAAGAAGCAACCACAAGAACTCCTGAGACGGGAGATGACTAACTGAGAGCAATTTCCGTAAAGTATTTCAGTTTTATTCGTGAAGATTAGTGATGTGGATTAGATATGAGGTTATCCCTGAAAAGATTCATGAAAACTGTTTTCGTACTCATTGTGACCATTATAAGTCTTAAATAATGCCAATAGTATTGGCTAATAAGAATCATGTCTTCGTATTAAATGGAATGACCTTTGTTCTGGAAGAAAAGATGTGATTGGCATTTAGAGATTGTAGCAGACACCACCACCAAACATCCGATGACGACAGCAATCTGAGTTGGCGAATTCCGAACTGTGCTAGTAGACCTGTCCAAGACTCGCAGTCTTGCTTCTCTATTCATTTTAGTTGTACTAAGATGAATTGAGAGTAGAAGCAGACTTGAGAATAGAAACTAAGATCATGACCTTGAATAGAAGAAAATTCTGAAGCGAATAAATTCTGTGACGGATGAAGCTATGGATGATGTGATTTACTTCTGCTTGACCTATCTAAATTTCTGTTACCTGATGATAAATCCTTTGAATGATTTAAGTTCCTTATCAGTAATTCCGCTCTGTGTTCATTCTGCGTATGTCGGATGATGGTTTTGTTATCTGAAATTTGACGAATGATGGATGATCTGATGTACCAAATTCTGATAGACATTTTGGGACTTCCGTTAGAAATTCTTTTTCGAGGGATTCATTCTCCTCTTAGTTAGGGTATTTGATTTTGATGACCTCTGAGACCGTAGGAAGACTAGGTGGATTAGGATAGGTTTGTTCTGTTCACAACTTGAGATAAAGTATAACCATCATGAGGGCATATTTATATGATGCCAGTATTATGACATCTGGCCAACGTGATAATACTTACATCATATAACGTGCACTTGTTGTGGGCATAGGATATTTCGAGAAGTGCCTTAGAAGCTTTAGAAATTCTGATAACTGTTTGAGATCGTCTGCGTTAGTGAGACTTTAAGTTCATTCTACCTATACGCGTAATCTGCTTCCACCGTTATGCGAATTGATACATCTGGATTCTCGTCACGCATTCTGCTGACCTCTGAACTTCTGATAATAATCTTCAGTTTTGTTATAAAACTTCTTCCAATTGATGTTATCGATAACCTATTTCTGTACGCTCTAATCTGATCTGTCAATTCAATTTTCTGAGGACGGCATATCCGTCAAAATCCTGTGAAATTCTTACGTCTCTTCCGAGGGAATCTGATTATCATTTATTAGGTCTGTTATGTCTTGTTTTGTTTTCTGCTCTTTCTCTTTTCCTTCTGCTTTCTGCAAATTTCGAGGACGAAATTTTTTTGTTAGTGGGGAAGAAGTTGTAATACCTGAAATTCAGATAACGCGTAAAATTACCAAATTACCCCTGATAATATAAAAACTTATTAAACAACTTATAAAATTCCAAAATAATTCCAAAACATCTGAAATCGAATTATATCTGAAATAAAATAATTTCCGGGACAATGTTACATCATTTTAGATATTCAAAAAAATTAACTTACACATTTAATTATGAAAATTCCGAAAATTACAATTAACTAAATAAAATGTTTAAATCTTTGTAATTAAATAATATGTAAATAAATTAGGAAAAAAATTAGATAAAATCAACCCAAAATAATTATTGATTCTTTGGGCCGAATATTCTGATCTTGCCCCCCCCAAAGTCGGCTCCACAAAGTTAAATCAAATCTCTTTTATTTTTACTCCAAAACATAAACCGACTAAACATAATAAAACCCTAGCGATCTAAATAAATCGACCAAGGATAGCATACGAATTCTGGGCTTGAGCAAGTAATTTTCTGGTGTTATTGGAGGTGCAAGGAAGCTAGGAAAATTAAGGGTTGCTGCGTTTTCTCCTTGGTTCGTTCTTGTTCTTAATTTCTTGTCGATTTGCTCTAAAACAAGGTAATAATTCTTGCGACTAAACCAAGCGTGTTTAAATTAATATGGCAAT
This sequence comes from Artemisia tridentata subsp. tridentata, assembly GCA_021014915.2. Classification (NCBI taxonomy): domain Eukaryota; kingdom Viridiplantae; phylum Streptophyta; class Magnoliopsida; order Asterales; family Asteraceae; genus Artemisia; species Artemisia tridentata. The sequence goes on along the minus strand of CP139504.1, from coordinate 67,674,591 downwards.
TTTCATGTGATATCTAGATGTTATGTAACTCATATAAAATATGTAAATTGATCCATGCATGCTAATTTATGCGTATGATAATATAATGGTCATAAAACACGTAAATCACAATAATATGTAATCCGAATTTCTGGACATGATAGCTATTTTATTTAGACCTCATATGATGTAATAGACCTGGGGAAAATGATAGATCGAATTATAGTAGCCTAAATCAAGTCGTTGTAATTTTAATGTCTAAAGCATACGTAAATATGCAATATATGTTAAAAGAATTTTCTGGGCATGTTCATTATTTTTCATGGGTTCCTTATAAGTAATATGATCTGAGAAAAATATGAGTTTGATTTTTAGAAGCTTAAAATTAACGTGGTAAATTATTGTTATAACCGGATTTTGTGAAAATTAAGAAAACAAATAAAATAAAAATCGTGGGTACTAGGGTTTGGTTTCTTGGATGAAATTATGATCATTTAATGTGTTTCAATGATGAATTAATGATGGTTCAATGATTGGTAAAAAGTAGGGTTTGAAATTGTTTCTAAAAAGTCTTACCGATTTGCAATAAAATGTATAAGGACCTGTTTTGCTAACTTTGAAACTTCTGGGATATTTTTGTAAGATCATATACATCTGTAAGAATGTGGGAAAAATATAACTTTGGGGTCCTAAGTGTAAATATTGCATAATAATGAATTATTGGCAAATTAGGGTTACGAATTGGAATTAATTAAAAGTGAGGGACCAAAAGTGTAAATCTGAAATTCTGAAGTTGTTTTGAGTTAATACTGATATAAAAAGGTTGTTGTGTAAATTTGAGGATTTTTGGGCTAATTATGTAATTGTTATGAAATTATGACTTAATATATATGTTTTGTAAACTTAAAGGGCTAAATATGTAAATTCTGAATTCTGAGGGGTCAAATATGTAAAGTACTAACTTATGATGATATATTCTGTAAATTTGAAGTATAATATGTTTGGTTGGTAAGTGTAGGGTTTAAATTGTAAAATATGTAATTATAAAGTTGGTTTTGTAAATTATGTAACTAAAGGGGTGAAATCTGTAAATTGTGAAACTTAAGGGAATAAAATGTAATTCTGAATAAAATGAGTGTATAATTCTGTAACTTAAAGTATTTTCACTGATGACCTTGGAAATTAATGAAGTTACATTTAAAACCCTAAACTTTGTATAATTGTCATTTAAAACCCTAAACTTCTGTAACTTGATAAAATATACTGATATTCCATAATAATCTCTGAATAAGGGTTAAACCTAATCTGAAATGATAATATCTGTTAATTCTGGAAAACCTGCTAATTATGAAAACTTACTAAATCTGAAAAGTTACTAAAAATAGAAAGTACATAAAATGATGAGATAAACAAAGAATAATAATCTGAATAAGGAACTTTAGTAATTCTGTCTTCCTCTTCCTTAGGTGTGAAGAAGGAGAAGTCTTGATCATCTGATTTCTGTGTTTTTTTGTCTGATTTCTGCTGTGCTAATAAGGTACAGATATTCTGCCCTATTTCAGTAAGGGTGTTTCTTTCCCTTTTCTCTCAGTATTTCATTTTCCTTATTAGGATTCCCTATACCATTGCTATGTTCCCCTCTGTTTGTAACTATCTGTGTGATCTGTTTATCTTGAATCTTTGTTTGAACCTTCTGCTATGATTCTTTTATTCTGAACCTTTTTCCTGAACTCTTATTGATCTCTTGTTCTGAACCCTGAATTTGTGAGTCTTGATTGAATCTGATCTGTGAACCTTGTTCTGAACCTTAACCTGATATATCTGTTGTAAATTTTGATTTGATTTTGGTAAACCTTAACCTGTTAAATCCTTATCTGAACCTAATTGATTTTGAACCTTTGTTAAACTACATATGAAACTGTTTAAGAAAAGCTATTTTAAAAAGAAGCTATACCACTTGAAATGGAAGTTACTAAAAGTTTTGGAAGACCATTTTATGAAAACTATTTTGAAAGATCATTTCAATGAAAACCATTATTAAAGGATTGATTTAAATGAACTCTTGACAGAAACTTCTGAAATGGATTTTTGCTATAAACTTGTAATTATTAACCTTTGATATACTTTTTGGACTATTGGAAATAAACCTTTTAATCTGAACTTAAGCTTTGATATTAAACTTAATCTGATAAACTCTGATTTAAACCTTATTATCTTAATCTGAATTGTTGACATGACCCTTCTGCCATGAACCCTTAGATGTGACTCTGTTTATTATATGACATCTGACCTTGACCACAGTCTGATATCCGAGCCAATCACTAGGCATGAGGGTTTCATGTCCATGTCATTGATGCACCGATGGCATGACTCTAGGGCAGGAGAGTGATGACCTGTCCCGTCCCTGATTTATTTTATCTGGTGTGTTATGGAGTTTCTGGCCACAGGGGGGCGCATGGATGCATCCTAGTTCTGACTCTGTTATCTGTTATCTGTTTATGTTATATGTTTGTTATTATATCTGGTGACTGATGGTGTGTGCGATACACGTCTTTCACATATATCTGGGAGCTGATCACTCTGATTTGATATATGAGGTCACCCCTCATATTATCTGTTACTTGAGAGGTATCCCCTCTGGATTATTATATGATTACTCTGTTATTATATTATCTGTTACCTCTGGGATCGTGATGGATTTCTGTATTTCCCTAAACCTGGTTTGTACATTATCCCTTTCTCATTTCTTTTCTTTTATCCTTATTCCTTTCCTATTCTTTCACTTTAATTCAGTATCTGTATAATCTGTATTTCGGATTTGTTTTGTATTGTTATCTGTTATTGTTTCTGTCATCTATATATCTGTTCACTGAGCTCTCGTAGCTCAGCCGCATTTCTTTTCCTGCGGCAGGTTTCAGTAGGAAGCTGGGAATGAGTGAGAGTGTACCTCTGGACTTAGAAGGCTTGGTAGCTATTCTGGACTAGAATTGGATAGAAGATATTATGTTTTAGAATTAGTTTTGAAAGCTTTCATTGTAACCTTGTAGATTCAGTATTTCATTTGTAATCCTTTGAGATTTTTGTATTACTGTAGATGTATGCTCTGTTTTGATCTGATATGAATCCATTATTGTGATATCTTTACCCTTGTCGGGTCGGGGTGTTACATTATTAAACTCTACGAGCTCACCAACCTTTGTGTTGACGTTTTAAGCATGTTTATCTCAGGTAATTAACAGAGCAGGACAAGACACGGAGCGTGCATTATATACTCTAATAAATCAAATGGTGTAAAATCAAATATGTCATTCTATCCAAATTATTACATCTTTTCATGAGATTTTCAGATCAAATACTTCACCCTTATATTAAAAGTATTATTTTGAATGACATATAACTTTCAAAACGCCTCTTTTGAGCCGTTTTTCTAAAATTATGACTTCGATCCTCACCGTAACACCCTAATTACTTTTCCGCTGCCACATAATAATTTAGGGGTGTTACACCACCACCCACCGGATTAATTTTCCGGCGCCGCAACATGTTTTCCGGCCAACTTTCGGCCACCACCGAAAATCACCCCACGCGTAGATCAAGACCCCGTGGTCATTTCTGGAGAAGATCGAGTCAAGAGGAGTCAGTTTGGTTCGTGTTTGAAGCCACACCGCTGCCACCACCTTATCACCACCTTACACCGCCGTGCACCACCACTCCCACCATCTTTCCCTCTCGCTTGGTAAGCCTCACGCGCCACCCATCTTTGTTATTTCTTTCATTTTGACAAACCCTAATCGGTAAAATTTATATAAACGTTTTTATAACTAAAAACTAATTTAAAACCTTTGTTTTCGACATCAAAACGTGTGGATCTAAACTTCTAAACCCTAACTCGCCGTGACTCATTCCGAGTCGTGTGACTCGTCTGAGTCAACTGACGAGTTGAGTTGACTCGGATTGTTTTCTTGTTTATTTCGTGTTGTTATTATTGTTTAAGCGTATTTATGTTGCTTTTGTAGCTCGGTATGGAGTTTGGATTGGATTTGGTTTGGGTTTGTGCTTGCCGAGAGCTCCAAGGCTCGAGTAGAGTCGATCCGTGACTCAAGGGAGTCACGTCCTAGTGTCGGATTGTCTTTGTTTGAGTGGTTGTTTGATTTGGTCTTGCGTTTGGTGATTAGCAGAGTCTAGGACTAGTCGTAGTTGTGCTTGGTTTGTATCCGAGGGTTTTGATTTGGTTTTTGTGGTCGAATCGTTAAGCCGAGACTCAAGGGAGTCGCGACTAAGGTTTTGGTTTGATTGTTGAGGTGTATAGTAACTTGGGTTTTCGAATAATAGGAGTCGTGACTCAAGGGAGTCATGAGCTCGTGGGTTTTGGTTAGCCGAGGCCTTGTAAGGCTTGGTTGTCGAGAGTGAGTCAATGTCGAGACTCATGGGAGTCTCGGCCATGTCGTGACCGTGGTTAGAAAACCTCGAGTTAAGTTGGTTTTCGGTTTTGGATTGTGTCATTGGGCCGAATGGGCTAGTAAGCCCATTAGATGTCAAGTATTGGTAACTTTGGGCCCGTAAGCCTAAAGTGAGCCCATGAGTTATATAAGTTAAGCATTTGGCCGAAGCCCAATGCATTTGGGCTTTTGTTTCATTTGTTTGTTTTAGTGATTTATTTTCATTTTTCGTTCCCGTTTACTAACTTATCTTATTTGTTTGTCAATTGGTGTTTCGGAAACAATTCGGGTAACTTGGGATATGATATGGATTTGGACATGGATATTGTAACAACCTTTGCTTGGATGAGATTATTAGATTTAAACGTTATTGGATTTAAGATACTAGCCGATGGCCTTATGGACAGTTTTGTACTTGAGACGGAATAGTATGTTAGACTCAAAAGTGCTTAACATATTAGGACCCGAACATACACAAAATGGTCGATAAACTTGAAAACTAATGTACACGCGAATGATAACGACTATATATATATAAAACTTGTAAAACATGATTAAAATTGCCTTACTCAAGAGTCGTAACGACTTGGAAATGTTTATAAACGGACGCGTCATGTTCAAATTTTGATAAAAACCTTTTATAACTTAACCATTTACAACTTGTAAACATCTTAAAACCTTTTGAAACTTGTACACTTTCTTCTTAAATCATAACGTTTTACCAACTATTTTGGTTATGGGTAAAACACCAAAACGACCTATTGATATCTTTTCTTCTCATTATTTATTATTCTTTCCTTTCTTATATATTCTTATCTCTTCTTCTTTTCTTTATCCTTTTCTACTTGTGTGTTTGTGTTTCGCCGACTATTATTATCTTAACTTTTCTATCCACATGAGTCATAAATGTTAACTTCTTTTCATCGCCATTGAAAACTAAACCTTTTATCTTAACAAGAGTATTCAACAAACATTACTTAATAAATCACTTGGAGGATTATATCTGAAACATACTATTTACTTACTAGGTTGTGCTGAAGTTTGCTTGCCATGATATTCCATCTGATCGTATTGTGATATCTTATTTCTTCTGCTGCTAAGGTGTGAGTTCGTAGCCCCACTATTATTTATCTTAACTGTTTTGTAAACTACTTGGGGTGAGATACATGCTACTGTTTTTAGTATGATCACAATTGTTTGAAAACTCTACTTTGAACTCAAAACTTTACTGAATATTTTATAAGCACTAATTACCACTATTGCCACAAACAAGTCCCTTGATCATGCACCATTAATCACTTGCGAGTGAGCGCAAATATAATGTATAGGCCTATAGGAACGACTAACCCGCCATGTTGACCAAGGCCGGCAACATGTGATGTGCTATATTCGAGTTAACTAGGTAGTTGGCAAGCTATTTACTTGGGGGCAAATTATGAATATTATTATTGTGAATTACATCAATGTTATTGATGCCGGTTAACATTTTGCGTGTCATGAGCTTAGCAACTGTTCGACGCTTTACCCGATATTTGTATTTGTTACTTATATCTTCTAGACTTTGAAAATCTTATGTTCAACTATTTTACTTATTAAACCTATGGATTTCACTCAGCCTTTGTGTTGACTTTTTAGCATGTTTTATCTCAGGTAATTGATGCATACTATACTGGCACTGAGAGTGGCATGAAGACTATTGATGGCTATTAGCTTTTACTATCTATCTTTACTATCTTTTATCATTCAAAAAACCCTTTTGAATTCTGTCTTATTATTCCGCTGTGCTTGTCTTTTTGAGAAACTTTTAAACTCTGATGTTTTATTAAGTTTCGAATGATATGTTTTGCTAAAACGACGTACTATGAGGTCGTTTTCTATGTTTGTGACTGTCTTACCCGTAAGTAATACCCCAAACTATATTCCGCTGCCATATTCCGAGTTGGGGGTGTTACAAATATAGAAAAAGGAAACAAGCTTTAGCACGGGCTGCCTCAAAAGCCATAGCCAGGAAAGATGGTGAAGGGAGTGGCAAGAGGCCCAAGTATCGTGCTAAACGGCCAGCCAGTGAGGGTGGGTCATCCCGGCCGTTGAAGAAATAGAACACAAAAGACTCTCCCCTGGTTGTTCATATTGAGTCTTCCGAGCATGTCTCCGCGCCTACACCATTGAACACTCGCCATCCGGATGGTGGCGAGGGTCAAGCGGATGAAGAGGATGGGGCAAGCAATCATTTAGGTGGGGCAGACGATGAGGCTAAGTCTCTTCATCATGAGGCGTCTAAAGAGGATGATGTCAAGTCTCCTTCTCACGCCGAGGCTTCTTTTTTTACTAAAACTTACGTTTTGTTTGTTTTGTAGGGGACCCGCCTCCCGTCTCTTTTGGCTAGGACAAAGGAAAAACGGTTGCGCTAGAAGCCATGTCCTTTCCAGAAGAAAGTTATGTGCTAGATTGGTCAGTCAAGAAAACTGATCGCATTAACAGTTATGCTACACGTCGTGAGTTTATGTTGCATCTTCCTACTCCTCGTGAGGAGCAGTACTTGGAAAGTATAGACGATGTGGACGCATGCCAGCGAGCTTAGACAGCTTTAGCAAGAGCTTCGATTGCTCAATCGGACATGTTGCTTCATTTTGAAGTGCTCAGTCGGGAATACAATGAGATTAATAGTGCACATCAGAACTGTGAACGAAGCGTGAAGGAGAATTTTCAGTTGTTCAGTGAGCAGTCCAAAGAGGTGAAGAGGTTGAGAGTAGAGCACTTCGTTTGTGTTGCCAAAGAAACATGTTTAAATGACCGTGTCGCTGAGCTGGAACGTGAAAAAGAAGAGTGGAGGAAGGTGTCTGCCACTCAAGCTGACAAACAATTAGAAGAAGACTTGGGATAGATGAAAGTTTCATTGGTTGCCGAAGAAGACGACAACAAGAGTTTGAGAAAAGAAAGAGAAGAATTGGCCGTGAAGCTTGGTCGGATTGAGATGGAGAAGTTCAAGATTATTCGGGAGTTGATACCTACAGTTGTTGATCGGCTCTTAGCCAGCCATAAATATAAGAAAACTTTGTCCGTTCCTTTCAGCCTTTCTCTAATGGCTGGTTGGCTTGGGGGTGTTAGTCTTGAGCGTTCTAAGGAGGATTTGAGTAGACTTTTACCAGATATGGATGACTTGGATTTGGGTGCTGATGCTAAGTATCGTAAGCTTTATGACGAGCTATTCACCAGCAAGTATCCATACATAGAAAAAATTTGCAAAGCGTATTATCTTCCATTGGACGAGCTTTTTAATATCCATCCTGATCCAAGACCGGTTGCTAATCCGACCGAAGCATATGTTTTTGTTGATGCAGGAGGTCCAGGGGTTAACGGTTCAAATGCCAAAGACCCTAAGGTTGGGGATTCGAATGCCGAAGACCCTAAGAATAGGGGTTCGAACGTGGGAGGCTAAAATGTTGAGGTTGCTACAATCGACGAGCCCACTAATTCGGTCTCTTAGATCTTTCCTTTCATCCCGATTTATCTGTGAAGCTTTTATCATCTCTGTTGTTCATAGTGTAGATAGCCGCGAGGCTTAAAATCATCGGTTGCAAGTAAAACCACCTTTAGGTTAGGAATGTAGTATCGCAAGGCGTTAAATCATCGGTCGCAAGTAAGACCATTTTTATTTTAGGAACATAGTGCCGTGAGGCGTTAAATCATTTTGTTCTGTTGTGATGTAAGATCTTTTGATCGTTTGAACTATCTTAATGAAGTATTTCATTTCTGTTTGAATGCTATTTGTTATGTTACTCATAAGGTACGCTTCATCTTTTTGTGATTTTTGTTGATCCCAATTATGCACTTGATCGAATCCCTTAGCTTGTAAAGGTTAAGTTATCTTAGATAAATCTAAAACAACTTATGTAGAAACTGTCTTTGAGTATATTAAAGTCTATGCAGAACCTAGACTTTAACCTTAAGAAGAACTTGTAATATAACAGTAAACAATAATGAACACAAGATTAATAAACAAAACAACTTCAATATTATTAATGAATAATACGAATACTCTCCTAGTATTAGGGTTTACAACCTTGAAGTTATATGAAAACCGTATCTAACTCAATGCCCTAGGACCTCCTTTTATAGGCTAAGGAGTCCTAGTCGGCTTACAATAACTTTATCTTCAAGATAAATCTTTTCTATAATTATCTAAACATACTATACATATCTAATCGACTATAACATAGCAGCAACACTAATACATAATCAGCAGCAGTAACCTTTAATTCTGATAGCATTAACTCTTCAGCAGTAGTAAGTTAGTACTAGAAACACTAACTTTTCTTCTAGCAGCATTAACTACTTAGTGTCTTTTCTTTGAAGTTCTCAACAGTAATAATATACACTAGCAGTCTTAACTTCAACCAGCAGTCTTAACATGTGTACCAACAGCAGTAATGACTTAGAAGCTTTAATTCCCAACAATCCTCCCCTAAACTTTATATATTCACCTAAAATCATCAAGTTTCATTTAAAGTATAAACCATCATCAGGAGGATGCTTCCAAACACTTCACTTCTTTTTCATCTCCTTTGGCTTGAGAATCCTCTCCATCTTCTTAAGTAATTGATAAACCATTTCATCAAAACTATCTATTTGAAGTCTAACTTGAGATGGATCTAGCATCTGACCAACTACAGCTTTATCCAAAGGATAATCCTTCTCAACCAACATATAAATCTAAAGTGCATTCATGTTTATGGTATGAACTCCACATGAATGATATAGCCTCCGAGACTTAACTGTATTCTGAAACTGATCTGCCCATAGTCTATCTTCTGGATCTGGTTCAAACATAACCTTCAAGTCACCCTAAAGAACCCTATCCAAGATATCTTCTGGCATTGTATTCCCATAATTGGCCTTGACCAGCTTCCATAAGGTTTCTAAGTCTTCTCTATCAAAACTTCTAAGCATCTAACCAAAGAATTTAAACCTTTGAGACCTTTCACCAGCTCTCACTATATCCCACCAAGGTGTTTTATCATGGTGGCCAATCTTCCAATCAATGATAGGTATTTTTGTTTGTAAGGGAACAACATCAACTATTTCCTCTTCATCATCTATAATAATAACTATCAATTTTTGGAATTTAGCTTTTTCTTGTTCAATATCTTCTTGGTTTGCTTGCTCTTGCTCTTGCTCATTAAGTTTTTGCATCTTACTGCTTTTAGACACTAGTGCTCCTCCTGCTCTTTTTATACTACTCCCCACCTTTTTCAGTATCCATGGGAACAAACCTATCAGTTTTTCTTTTGGCTATCTCATATAGCTCTTGAATTTTCACATCATCAAAATGATTTAAATCTTTTCGCCTCCATTTGTCCATGTTCCTGAGATAGTCACACATGTACTTTCTTCTTTGTGCCTTGGTGGATGGCTTGTTTCTTTTTGCCTGAGCTCTTTGTGTTGCATAGAATTTCCTTCTTTTCTCAACAAACTCAGCTAGCATCTTTGCCCTTTCTTCAATTGTTGTGAAGATCGTTTATAGCTCGAGGTTGTTTAGACCTCATCTAGGGATTAACAATAACAAACATTAAGATGCACAGCGGAATAAATAGAACATGAATGTTATTGCTACAAGGTTCTTCGTCATCATCTCCTAACACTAACAACAATACAAAACCTAGGCGTCTACACTAAGACTTAACGCCTAGACACACACACACCCCTTTTCCTGGAGTTACATCTTGACTCCTGTATTTTAAAACTCACGCCCTATCCTCTTTATATAATAGAGGATTAAGGTTACAAAGACTCTAAATAATACATAATTAGTCCTTCATCTTTGTCTTCATAAGTTTCCTCCATCTTTCATATTTTGTCAATATCAACTCAAAATATAATTCCCAACAATCTTCCCTTAGTTGATAATGACAAAACCAAGTATGAAAGATGTCGTCTTCCCCTTAAACCATGCATATCATCAAGGATCTTCAAGCTGCAATCTTCAATATAAATCTTCTTCCCCTTTTTGTCATCATCAAATAGGGGACAAAAGTATGCATCTTTGATCTTCATAACCACAAATCAGTACCATACATCCAATTTAGTCTTCCAATGTCTTGAATCGCCCTCCATGAATGAACACCAAAACGCTTTCTTTTATAAATGAACCCAAGTCAGAAAAATCCCAAATCTTTAGTAAAAATACTAACGAGCAATCATAAAAATGTTCACCTCAATCATTTGAACACTTAAGCTTCCCCTGAAACCCATACGTTAACCATTTGTTGAATCTTCAATTCTGTAGGCTTTGTGTAATGATGAAGAAAACTAACCATTACCAATTTGATGCTGAAGTAGAATAAACCAACCTTGTGTCCTATATCTTGTACTAAAACTGAATTCGAATGTATACTTAACGTATAGTGAGATCACAATCTCTTGACAATAATCACTGAGCACAATAATGTAACTCCTTCAAGTGTTTGTCAATTCGTAGTCACTTGAACGAACGAACAAGTTATCTTTAAAGTGTAACACCCACTTTAAGATATAATAAAACACAACCTTGAAAAATTCCACTGCATCATCAAATAAGCAACAAATAATTCTCTTCGCCAATAAAAATAAATTCGAGCCATAAATCTTTTACGAACCGAAACCAAAATCCAAAAATAAAATATCTCGTGTGTGTGTTTCCCTGTGTGTGTTGTGGAACCAATCTGTTCCAAATCTCTTATCTCTTCCCATTACTTTCATAATCGTATGCTCACCAAATAAGAACCTATGCATTTTAATAGAACGTTGCATAGAAGAGAAAACACGATTGCCTCTTCACATAAATGAACTTCCATGCACCTAGTATCTTCACCTCATAATATATGCATAAAGGTCATCAATCGTCCCATGTGAATGTTTTTAAAAGAGAACAGATCACTGTCCAAGGAATATAACACCATCCTCATTTGAATTTGAGAACTGCCTTCTGAAGAAAATAAAAAATTCAACCTTGAGATCACCGTTCAGTAACATTCTAATCTTCCATCGAATAAAATAATCTAATTCCAATCAGTATCATACATGCAAATCACTGATCGTTTAGATGAAAAGTAAAGAGCACCGTCCAGCATCATGTCGTATCATGCATGTGTTCATCCAACCACATCGTATCTCAATAGCGGTATAAACAAATGAAAGTAGCAGGACAAACTTCTTCCATAGCAGTACAAACAAAGACGTTGGAAGTACTAACTTAGAAGACGGAGAGCAGTACTAATATCTTATATAGTGAGCAGTACAAACAAGATGGTAGCAGTACTAAATATGAAGCTTGGTAGTACAAACGAACTTCTTTCCTCGAGCAGTACAAACACATGAACCACCAGTACTAACTTGCAATAAACTGTACAAACTCATAAGTGCCAGCAGTATGAATGATGCGTGTGATGTGTTGTTGCGGTTTAGCAGTATTAATGCCTACTCAAGTTTTAAATTTATATTTAGCCAACTTATCAATAACACACACACTTAACGAGCAGTGTACCTGGTCAGTATCAATATAATGGTAAGTAGAGTGTCGATCACTAAGAGTGGAACGTATTATCTAGTCATTCTAATCAGTATTTTAATATTCTAAGTTAGCTATACAACCTAATCTAACGCAAGGGGGTTCAGCCTGAGAGACTGGCACGTTTTGGTTGCAATTAAATAATAAACTAAACTAATGAGCACGAATCAGCGATAGACATGCACGTACACAGATAAATACTCGAGACAATAAGAAGACCTGTCCTGATGATTAAGTAGATTGTCACTTGTTTTATTGATAGTTTTATATGAAGTGTATGTAATTAACCATTTCTCGTTGGCCCTAATCTTATCGGCGAGTAAACCCTTAATGATTACTTATGTCTAAAAGTTATTCCTAAGTGATCAATTTAGTAACAACCGTGGGAGCCACATTCTCTTCCGTAGTCAAATGCGCAGGCCACTAATAAACACAGAGGTTATCAATGCACTAATAAGTAGTAACCAAAGACATCAACATATAAACTTTAATTGATGGGAAAGCAGTTTTAAGGGAGTGCAATCTTTCTCGTCACATTACACAAGCCACCAATCCTGATGAATTAAAGTTTACTAACACAATAAAACAAAACTACTTAATGAATTAAATACATGCAGGACCTTCTTACAGCTCTTGT
>CP139504.1:67561987-67661890 GCA_021014915.2 Artemisia tridentata subsp. tridentata | reverse complement strand
GGGAATCTTAGTCTTTTTCACTTTTGGTTGTTGAACATGTTTTGATGTGTTGGGATCTGAAGTTTCCAAAGGTACCTCAAAGGTTACATGCTTGTTCTTAGGCATCGTGGAGGTTGCAATAAATCTATCTCCCTGGGTACCTATTTTAGGACATGTGCTAATGACAAATTCAAGGAGTTCCTGAGACCGTTTAGCGAAGATGCATGCATCATCAATTGCACTATCAAGAGGTTTTTCTATTCTATCATCTTCTACGATCTCAGGAAGGGTATCAAGGCTATCCTTAAGGTGAGTGAGATATGCTTGATGAGCGGACCTATTGTTCCTAAGGGGAAGTGGAATAGGCACAGCATCAATTGCATACTTACTACAAGCAGAAACCTTTAGAACAACATTATCACTAGTGATAATTGGCATTTTCCCTTTCACTTGAGTCTTTAGATTCTTGATCTCATTAAGTAAAGAAGTTATCTTTTCATTCTTATTATCACGCATGATCTTAATCGAATCATATAACTCTTTGTAATGCTGTTTGACTTTTGAATTTTCATCTTGAAAACAATCATTTTCCTGTTGCAATTTATTGATGATTTCTTGATATTGAAAATTCGGAGAATCTAGAAATGGTGGTTTATGGGTGCCAATCACATCACTCTTATTTGACTTCAACTGAGCAATTTGTGTTTTCAAATTTTGAATCGTGTTAATATAAGCTTGAATCCGTTCATCTCGTTTATTTATTTTAAAATATGCATCAAATTCAAGAGCATCCAATGATGTCTTGGCATTTGAAGTTTTATTTATTTCTTCTAGATGTTGATATTTTAATTTCAAATTAAGATTATCAATCTTTAGTTTAGACAAATGCCTGACCATGTTATCATGATCATCGTTTTGGATTTTCTCATGCAATTTTAAATTCTCGGCTTCAAGCTCAATGACACGATTCTCGGCAACATTAAACGCAATCGACAGATCATGAAATTGAAAAGCAGTTAATGGAGAATCAGTAGCAGTATAGAACATATCATGTGCAATACATCTAGCAATCATATTCTCATTGGTGATGAGAATGTTCTTTCTTTCAATCTCACAACATTTAAGATCAATAGCATTTCTTTTAATTCAGTTTCAAGGGTTTTTTGCATGCCCTCAAAATGTTCTTTGAGAAGTTTAAAAAATGGAATAACCTCAGTTAAGTAGCACCGTTTTATCTGTTCAAAGCCCCTTTCCCCTTCAGTAATTCCCGTTGGCGTAATTCTCTTCTTACATGTTTTATCAAAATCAGCAAATAGTTGACAAAGAACATATATGCTAATTAGAGTTTTACATTCTGTGGGAAGAGTTAAAGGAACTAAGTGCATGGGTGTATTGGGTGGGTACACCGTTGCTGCAACTATCTTTCTAAAGGGTGGAGTTTTGGCTTGAAGTTCTTCGGCTTTCTTTTTTTCTAAATCTAAGGACCAAAATATTTGTTCTGGAGTCAACTTAGTTTGAGGTACAAAAATAGCCAATCGGTTCTCCTCAGAGTAATCATGGGGTTTGTTTATGACTCGATTTGCTATACATTTGGGATCCTTCATTTTTTCAGCCAATCTTTCTCTATTTATTACTTCTATCTCATTACTCTCTTCAAATGATGACACATCAGGAGGGGTATGACCAGGCTTAAGCATTACATTTGCATCATATAATGCAGGTTGAGCAACTTTAACACTCCTAAGAAAAACTGATTTAGGTACACCTACATCCTTTACACTATTTTCATCACACAACTTTTTATGCTTTTGAATCATTTGAGTAATTTGTCTGGTCTGGTCTTGTTTGTACAACTTGTTTTCAATCTTATTCCTTAACGTTTTAAGTCTGGAAAAATCATTTAAGAGTTTTGTTTCTTTTTCTTTGAAATCATGTTTTAGTGTAATTACACTTTCTTGGATCTTCTGTTTTTGTTTAACAGTTTGATCAAGTTGTTTTCGTAAAGAATATAACTCCTTTTTCAATGTTTCTTCCCTTAAATTACGTTCTGTTATGAATGTACGCATTTGACTATCCATTTTCTGCTCACGTTCAGTTAGCTCAAATTTTGCACGTTGTTCATATATGGCCACCTGATCTTTATAGATGTTAAGTCTAGTGGTCAAAGTGTCATTAGGGATAAACACGGTGTTCTCATGCAACTCACAAGCATTATCAACAATAGAAGATGCACTACTTGGTACAACAGACACGTCATTGTGTTTCACATATTGCTCATATGGGATAACATTACTATTTCCCATATCAGCAGTATCTGATTCAACAACATTTGTTGGTTGTACTTCGTTAGGAATCTTTTGTTCATGCAACACATTATCATCATTAATAACAAAAGATGCACTACTAGGTACAACAGATATTTCGTTATGTTTCACATATTGTTCATATGGGATAACATCGCTATTTCCCATATTAACAGTATCTGACTCAACAATGTTTGTCTGTTGTACTTTGTTGGGAATCTTATGTTCATCAACCATGTCGTACAATTTGAGTACCTCAACTATGACTAAATCCGAAGTGTTTGACATGATATCAACGTGCACGGGATTTTATAAGTCTATGATTTAAACCGAGATATAGAATCTTTCGCGGGATTTTACAAAATCAAGAAGAAACCGTGAAATGATGATTACTTGAATGTGTTATGATAACTGTTGGATCGGTACAATGATTAGTGATTGTGTGTTAAAAGTGATGATCGTTTGATAGACTAGGTGAGAAGTTGTATAATTGTGATTTGGTTTGGTTTATGCACGTTGTTATTGTGAAATTTTGGTCTGAAACTTAAAACCACAATAACTTCCTTTCGGAGGGGATTTGGGCCTCGAGAAATTCATTTCACGACTTCGTGGTGAAACCTTACAATATTCAGGCTGTTCCGGTCATTTTGACAGGTATTTCGTTGAAAACGGAGTTACGGTACAAAAGTTATGGCCGTTTGAAGTTTCGACGTAAAAAGTCAAATTTAGTTAAACCGCAAGAGACAAACCGCAGGGAGCAAATCGCAGTCGTCAAAGGCAAGTCGCAACAGACAGACAAAGCGTAATTAGCAAAACGCAACACCCAAATCGCAGAAGCAAATAAAAGTCTTCAGAAGCAAAACGCAACTCTTAAACCGCAATGCCAAATTGTAACTTTAGGCAAATCGCAGAAACCAAAACTCAGAAGCAAAACGCAGAGTCAAATCGCAGACTCAAGTCGCAATACTTTAAATCGCAGCTTGATTAAAACGCAGAGACTTCAAATTGCAGCACTTCAAATCGCAGCTTGATCAAAATGCAGAAGTCTTAAACCACAGGCTTTATCAAAACGCAGAGCTAAAGGATAAATCGCAGGGTCAATTTCGTGCAGGTACAAACATCACTTTCGTCCTGTTTTGTCTTTTTATCCTCTTTTGGCTAGAAACCAAAACGCAATCTTGTCTATATCTCAAAACGCAATAGCCTTATACCTTTAATACTCAAACCTCAGTGATAATCTTCTCAAATCGCAGACTATGAATAACAAACCGCAACCTAGAAACTGTCAAATCGCTACTAAGAACTGTCAAACCGCAAGGAAGAACACACTTAAAAAAACACATGAATTGACTCAAACACACTAATAAACGGATGAAACAAGCTAACCAAATACTAAACTAAGCTCATACAACAACCCTAATCATGAAAGTACAAACATATCACAAATCTAACCACAAACAGAGCTAACACTAGGTGTTTTCAAGCTTATATGTTCGACCCAAACTAAAAAACCACAAAACCAAGCTACAAATCCGAGTACCCACAATCTAAGTGATCAAAAGATGGCTCTTGATACCAATTGTAACATATTCATAATCATAACACACACATGAGATTGATGTTTGGTTCGATTCTAGAGAGAGAAAGAGAAAGAGAAAGAAGTGGGAGTTCTTATAGAGAGAAAGTGAAGTATATTAGATTAAAATGAAAGAAGCTCCAACCCTCTCCTTTGGTAGGAGAGGGAATTTATACTTATTACATAAACGCCTCACGTGGGCTATGAAGCGGGCTGAAAATGGGTAAACACCCGACCCGACTCAATGATGATACGATAACTTAACTTAAACTAATAAGCCTACGAGCTATCTTAATGATAAAAGATTCTCGGGTTAACTGAGTCTTTCATATGAATATTTATATTCCTAACAGTACTCCTCTATGTGGAAGTGGACATGTTTTGTAACCTAAACCTGACTTAACTTTATTAACAAGTTGACACTCAATGATCTTATTAACTCCTTTAGATGCATATTCTAGAGTGTCTACACTTAACTGTGTGTTATCTTTTGCTTTCTTAATCTTTTCCAACTCATCTCTAAGCATACTTATCTTAGCATCTTTATGAAAAATGTCTCTTTTAAGCACATCAATATCTTCAGAAAAGACAGACTCATTTTTCTTATAAAACAATATTTGTTCTTCTAATACAGCTAAACCTCTTTCATGATTTGCTAAATTATAATTAGTTTGGTTTAGCTCTATTCTTTGCTCAGCATAATGCTTTTTAAGTGTTTCATATTCTTTTAAAGCAGGACAAGATTTTGAACAACTTTTTACTGAATGTACCTAAGAGTCAGAAAATGCCATCAATGCCATCTCTGTTGGTGTTTCTTCCTCATCAGCCATGAAGCTCCAATCATGTTTTGAAGAAGTCTCTTCCACTTCTACAACCTTCCTATTTTCCTACTTATTCCCATACCCTTTGCTTCTGTTGTCCTGCTGCCTTGGTCTTCTGCATTCTCTAGCAAAGTGTCCCATCTTATGACAGTTGAAACACTCCACATTGGATTTATCAAACCTAGCTGTATCACTACCACTGATTTTGATCTTCTTCCATGTTCTCTGCCAGAATTTCTTGGCTCTCATGCTTAGCAGTGCTACCTGCCACTTCAAGTTAATCTCTTCCAGATCATCTTCATCTACCTGTGCAAGATCTTCATGGGATAGCAGAGACCCATTGGCTTGACTGGTCAGAAAAGGATAGAATGTGGCATCACCTATGCCAGCAGTACTAGTTTGTGAACTAGCAGTACAAACATTAGGGTTAGTAGTACTAACTCCTAAAGCCACATTAACCTCCTTTGGACTGATATTGCTAGGAGATGACACAAATGCCATGTTCTCAGAACTAGAACTTGAGCTTCCAGACTTCTTTATCTCATGTTCAACGATTTTAAAATTGTTGTACAGATCTTAAGACTCATTGTATCAATTTTTGGCTTGTTTTTCCAGATAACTACATGAGTGTACCAATCAACAGGCAAACTTATTATGAATTTTGAATTAAGATCCTCCCGTGGGATCTCAACACCCAATACAGCCAGTTGGCTGATTATCTTCTACAGCCTGTTGAACATATGATCAAGAGATTCGTTGCTAGTAACACTGAAGTTCTCACAACTCTGCTTCAGCAAAGTCTTCTGTGTCTTCTTGGTGGCTTCATTACCACCAAACCTGGTAGTTATAGCTTCAAACAAGCTTTTGTCATCCTTGTATTTGCTGAAGGTCAGAAGTTGATCATTAGGGATGGCTATTAGTAACATGCTCCTTGCTTTAACATTATTCTTTTTCTAGAGCTTTTCGTCTGTAGTAACAGGAGAAGTATTCACAGTTGTAACTTTATGACCATCAACTGTTGATTCAGTTGTTGATGGTTTGAAGGAGTTGCCATACTCTATGATTTCCTATAGAGCATAGTCTTGTACCTGAAAGTACTGCTCAATCCTGAGCCTCCACATCTCAAAGTCATTCTGTTTGAGCATAGGTAACTTGGCAGCAGTGTTGGTCTGAGTAGTCTCAATGTCCATCTTCATTATAGGGAATAAAGAGTTCTTTTCTTCTGTAAGGATCTTCTAAATCAAAGTATCAGAAACCTGTCTCTAATACCACTTGTGAAGATTTAAACACACGAGTATTGTGTTGAAGATACTTTGAATGTATATCAAATAGTAAGCGGAATCTACTACTTGATACTTAGAAGATTTATCAATGTAACAGTAATGTATTGTATGAACAGTTTATGATGTAACCAAACGCTTCAATATTATTAAGTATAATACGAGGGATCTTGAGTATCACTAGTGTTTACAACCTTGAAGCTTAACAAAACATACATCTATATCATCTAACCTAGGACCTCCTTTTATAGGCACAAAGAGCCCTTTACAAGATAAGTATAATATTCTAAACATGCAGAATATTCGCATAAGTCTAACTATATAAGATATACATCAAATAACTTCAATACTTATCACTTTACACGGCTTCATCTCATAAGTAGTACCTTCTTGCATCTTTATTCTTCAGCAGTACAAAGTTCATACTAGCAATACTAATATTTACACTAGCAGTACTAACTTAGTTAGTACTGTTAGTGTTATTCTTCAGCAGTACAAACTGTTCTTTGAAAAAATCAAGTGCTTGAATATTTAATTCCCAACAGGTCTCATCTAGGGATAACAATAACAAAGACAATCTCATCTAGGGATAACAATAACAATGATAATATGCAGCGGAATAAGAACAAATCAATGTTATTCTACCAAGGTTTTTCATCATTATCTTCTATGATACATGATTACTACAAGCCCCAATTCTACACGATCAACTATAGAATGGTTATCTAATCTAACAGGAATCATAAGATTATTGAGGCTAAAATTCCAAACCTAGGCGTCTCCTTAGAGAACTTGATTCCTAGACATACACAAACTTTCCTGGTGTTTACATCTTAACACACTTAAAACTAATAACCTATATCTCTTTATATAATAGAGAATTAGGTTTACAAAGTACTAATAAGTAAAATCTTCTTTGTCTTCTAAGTCCCTCGTGTTTTGCATTGTCTTCATTCTCTACTTATTGTTTTGCATTTATCAACTCAAATATAAATCCCAACATGACAGGAAACATGTCCTATCTCACAGATTTCATTTCATTTGATGGAGGATACACTACTAGAAAATCAGGCATCAGCAACAAAAGTTTGCATAGCTATTTGGTCACTAAAGCCCTTCAATGACGAAATTGTGACGGATATATTCCATCACAAAAAAGGGCCTCGCAAAATTTTAGCAATAAGTTTTGTGACAGTAGTTTTAGAGTTTCAGCAATGGATTTTTGGTCTCCGGCCCCTCACTAGAGCCTTTTTAAAGTTGCCAAAATTAAATTTGATTCCACCATCAAGTGACGGCTTAGCGACAACTTTTTGTCGCTAAATTTGATTTCCAATGGTAAATATTAATCACGTTTACCACAATAACTAGTTACAAATTCTTGTGTAGATAGGAGAATAATTTACATAATGATCCAAAAATTGCATAATACATTCATTCAAATTCATACTAAAATTCGTAAAATATCCATCAAACATTCGAATTACAACTTCAAGATAATAAAATGTCTACAATGCTAATATACGGTATCCTACTACAAAGACTTGAGGGTTACTAGGTAGAAGGGGATGTGATGATCTTCCAAGCATAATCTTTTGGAACTCCCTAAGGTTATCTTGCCTTTCACGACGATCCTCCTCTCGTTGTTTATTTGGTAGCATTAAAATCACCATTATCAAAGGTAAAAGGTATGTTTCATTAAACAAAAACCAACTCTTTAAACCCCTGTCTATATGCATGAATATGTTTAATACACAATGTACAAATACCGAAAGCAGTAACTAAATATCGTTCACATAACTGGAAATGTAGAACAAATTTTGCTTACCTAAAATGGTTTCGGTAGCAAGTAACCTGTCACACAATAAAACATAAACGTAAATATGAGAGAATCATTGGACAATAAACTTATTTTGATAACAGTCTGCCTATCTTGTGAGCTTAAGATATAGTTAAGTATGCTTACATAAAATGTATGTGTTGGCCGCACGGAGGAGGAATATGCAACACTATGAAACCATTAATATAACATGTAGCAAACCTCAAGTGTGTACTGCAGATCAGACATATAAGAAATTACAGGTAGCACTTGAAATGTTCCATTATTAATCAGAAGTTTAGATAAAGTTTAAGCAAACCTGGTGACGTGTAATACCAATTTTCATCTCCACCAAGAGCAGAAGAGTTTTCAGAAACCTGGGAATCTATACCTGTACCAGTATACTCTGATATTAAATTCCACAGTTTCATTTCCTATACATCTGAATCTATATACGTTGCAGCACGCATAATTTGCGCTGTGATAAATCGAAGGCACTTAAAAAAGTTAGAAAGTTGACTACTAAAACTTGCGCTACTGATAACAGTACAATGCATAATCTGCAGCATCAAGGGCTGCAATCACTTTAATTCCACTGACCATAGACAAATGAAAAAGATGATGAAGTACCTTTTCTAACTCTTCAGTCACCTATAAAACAGGTCAGAAAAAAAAAACCCAAAATGAGATTATTAAACGTAAAAGTTGCTTATACTTACATTCCTTAAGTACGTGGTCGTAATAAATTGCATATGAGCATACTCCTCATGTGAGCAAATGAGATCAATTATCCAGGGTTGTCTCTGTACGTATGTTAAATGCATACAATTACCAGGAGTAAGTGCACCAATCATTAAAATCAAAATAACATTTAAAGCAATAAAGTAAAAACCGACTTTCCTGATGAGTATCATTCTGCAAATCCGCAACAGTGGCCTACATACATGAAATCCTTAAGTGATCCCTTCGTTAAAGTCTTCATGGCATAGTAATTCAAGCTTGCTTTCTTCTTAGCCTGAACTAGGATGATCCCTTCGTTAAAGTCTTCATGGTTCACCTGGAAAGAAAAAAATCTTAGCTCACTCTTCATTCGATATAAACAAGTGTCAGCTTTACAAAACACTTCATGGTTCACTTTACATCACTTTATGGTTCACTGGACCATGTGGATCAGCGGCTTTTTGGATCCAGATAACTTTATACTATTTATTGATAGTAAATAACACAAGGACAAAATACAAAAATTGATCTAAATTTTAACATGCACCCACTCTCACCAACGACAGTTCAACACTTCAAATCAAGCATGATATATGTTTCACTTTATCTAATATATATTTTTAAACCACTATCAGTTATGTAAATATCAGCATTAACCATTGAAGTAATTAACCCTAACATAAGCTTGACAGTGTTAAGCGTGGCATGCATCAGTTTTAATCAAGGTCAAGTATACATAACTGGTATTTCCTCTTGATAGTAGTCCCAATCAATGCCCACACTACTATACTAATACACTTCTTTTCTGACAAAAAAATATGTGTATCATGTGTTTGCCCACCACTCTAGTCTAATAATCAAATCAAGCTACTTTGCACTTCATTCAGCACAAATTTGAATAAGATATTGCTGATTCCAGTTAACAAAATGAGCGGTGTAGTAACTTGGAAAATTGGTGCCATGTCCATGGTAAAGCATTAGATCTAGCCACAAGAGTATAGCTTATTCTTGAACAAAAGAAACGATATATGGGTGAGCATTAGTACCTCGGTGGCATCACATTGAAGAGCTAGCATACCAGCTTCTACACAAACAGCTTTCAGCTGTGCTCCATTGAAATCATCTGTAGACAGAGCCAACTCTTCAAAGTTGACATCTGGACGAACATTCATCTTCCGGGAATGGATCTACAATAAGCAGGTTTTCACAAAATCAAACTCAACAAACATGTAATTAAAGATCAATTCATATAAACCACCTAATGAATTATGTAAAGGCATACCTGCAAGATGCGGGCCCTTGCTTCCAAAGTGGGATGAGGAAATTCAATCTTACGATCCAACCGACCAGAACGCATGAGGGCAGGGTCCAAAATATCAGTTCGATTTGTCGCTGCTATCACCTGAAGTCAAATTACTTTTAGTATGTATAGGTGAAGCTAGAAGCTTAATAAGCTGTTGTAATTCTTCTGCAGCCCATAGTTCATCACTTATCTCAACAAAAAAACTTTTACTTATTGGTATTAGAGCATACATCTATAGTAATTCATTCAAGTAAAAATAACCCCTAGTTACTCAAATAGCCCCAAATTCACAAACTTAACTGACATAACAACCCTTAAGTGACTCAAACAACCCCAAATTAAGTTTCACCATTTTCCCTTTTGGTTACAAGGCTGTTTTTCCAGAACTATGCAAACTATTTACTTTTTTTTTACCATAACCAAACAATTTATCACAAGTCCTATAACAAATACATGTAATATTCCAAATTAAGCATGGAATGAGAAATTAATACACGAAATATACATGTCATAAGCATCAATTGTAGCACATCAAACGTTATAAGGTTATATAGATTCGGGTTCACATAAACCCTAAATTCAAAATTCACCAAAACAAGAAATTGACCCATGTAAACCTCAAATTAGTTATGGAACTGAAGATATACGACATTAAAATACCTGATTTGTAGACTAGTGGACTGGAAATTGGTGGTGAATGACTTGGAATTGTGGTCCGTGACTTGGGAGGATGGGGGGCCATAGTTTTTAACTTGAATGGTTTGTGGTTGGCGATGGAGACTAGATGCGGTAAATGTAAAATGAGATGAAAAGTATAAGTGTGGGTGAATAATAAAGTGAATTATGAGGGAATACCCAAATGGAGGGATAATGGAAATGGAGGGAGAATGAAAATTTTGGTGAAACACTTAGGCGGGACAAACCAAAATATTTAGAGGGACTTACCAAAATTTATCAAAGCCAATTTTGTAGTTAATCTATCGCTAATCCGTCACTGTGAACCATTTTTCTGTGACAGACTAATTTGGTCGCTAATTTTTGTCGCTGTTGTTCAGTATTCTAGTAGTGATATGTTGCCTTTGGGGGAGGAGCCAGAGGAGGAAGAAAAGAACGGTGTCTCACAGATGTGTGACAAAAAGAACAGTGTTCTTTTTACTGAAACTGAATGTTTTGTTCTATCTCCTGACTTTAAGTTGACTGATGAGAGTCATGTCTTACTTAAACTTCCAAGAAAGAACAACATGTACAGTGTTGATATGAAGAACATTGTTCCTAAAGAGTGTTTAACTGGCCTTGTTGCAAAGGCCACATTGGATGAATCAATGCTATGGCATAGGAGGCTTGGTCATGTAAATTTTAAAACCATTAATAAAATTGTTAAGGATAACCTTGTAAGAGGTTTACCTAAAAAACGTTTTGAAAATGACCAAACTTGTGTTGCCTGTTTAAAGGGTAAGCAACACAAAGCCACTTGTAAGTCCAAGATTCAAAACTCTATTACTCAGCCATTATTCATGTTGCATATGGACTTGTTTGGTTCTACTTCTGTGAGTAGCTTAATGAATAAGAAATATTGTCTGATTGTCACTGATGATAATAGCAGGTTTAATTGGGTTTTCTTTTTAGCTACCAAGGATGAGACTAGTGGCATCCTTAAGAGCTTTATTACTGAGATAGAAAATCTAGCTGATAAGAAAGTAAAAATAATCAAGTGTGACAATGGAACATAGTTTAATAATAGAGTTATGAATGAGTTTTGTAATCTAAAAGGTATTAAGAGGGAATTTAGTGTAGCTAGAACTTCTCAGCAGAATGGTGTTGCTGAAAGGAGGAATAGGACACTGATTGAGGCAGCTAGAACTATGTTAGCAGACTTTAAGTTACCTACTACATTTTGGGCTGAAGCAGTTAATACTGCTTGCTATGTTCAGAACAGGGTAATAGTAGTCAAACCTCACAACAAGACACCTTATGAACTCTTTAGAGGTAGAACACCTGCTCTAAGCTTTATGAGACCATTTAGATGTCATGTTACAATTCTGAATACCTTAGATCATTTGGGCAAGTTTGATGGAAAGTCTGATGATGGATTCTTTGTTGGTTACTCTATGAATAGTAAGGCTTTTAGGGTATACAACATTAGAACCAGGAAGATAGAAGAAAACTTGCATGTGGAATTCTTATAGAATAAGCCTAGTGTTGTAGGAGAAGGTCCTAAGTGGCTATTTGATATTGATGTGCTAAAAGAATCAATGAATTATGTGCCAGTTGTCGCAGGTACAAATTCTAATGATTTTGCAGGTACCAAAGATAGTTTTGATGTAGGTCAATCTAGCATGGAGACAGGATCTAGCCAAGACTACTTTATGATGCCACTGTTGAAAGATGGTTCACTGTTTGATTTATCTACAAAGGATGTTGGCAATGATGAACCACAACCTTCTAATGATGCTGAAAAGAAGGGTTCTGAAGATGGAAATAAAGAAAGTGGAGTTGATGATCAAGAGAATCTTGAAAACAGTACTAATGATGTTAGTACTGCTGGGCCAAATGTTAGTACTGGTGGGCCAAATGATAATACTGCTAGCCCAACAGTTACTACTATTGCTGATCTCTCTGATGATGAAGTGGATCTAAACAACATGCCTAACACTTATCTACCTCCTACAAATCCAAATACAAGAATTCACAAAGATCATTCACTTGATCTTGTGATTGTGATGTATAGTCGGGTGTAAAGACAAGAAGAATGACGATGACAAAGGATACAAATGAACTAGGTTTTATAAGTGTTGTTTATGAAGAAAAAACTCATGAATACCTTCATACTTGTTTATTTGGTTGTTTCCTATCTCAAGAATAACCAAAGAAAATTGCCAAAGCTCTAAGTGACACATCCTGGGTCGAAGCAATGCAAGAAGAGCTTTTACAGTTTAAGCTTCAAAAGGTTTGGGTTCTAGTAGATTTGCATAAGGGTAAGTGGGCAATTGGTACAAAATGGGTGTTCAGGAACAAGAAAGATAAGAGAGGAATTATCATTAGAAATAAAGCAAGGCTGGTTGCACAGGGTTTTACTCAAGAAGAAGGCATAGAATATGATGAATTTTTTGCCCCTGTAGCAAGAATTTAGGCAATAAGGATGTTTTTAGCTTATGCTTCTTTTATGGGATTCATGGTGTATCAGATGGATGTGAAGAGTGCTCTCCTGTATGGTAAAATTGAGGAAGAGGTTTATGTTACTCAACCACTAGGGTTTGAAGATCCTGACTATCCAAACAAATTTTACAAGGTGGTGAAAGCTCTCTATGGTTTGCATCAAGCTCCAAGAGCATGGTATGAAACCTTGGCCAAGTACTTATTGGACAATGGGTTTCACAGAGGAAAGATAGACCAAACATTGTTTATCAAGAGGCAAAAAGGGGATATTTTGCTTGTCCAGGTCTATGTTGATGACATTATTTTTGGCTCAACAAAGAAGGAGATGTATACTGAGTTTGAGAAACTGATGCATGATAGGTTTCAAATGAGTTCCATGCTAGAACTAAATTTCTTCTTTGGGCTGCAAGTCAAGCTAAAGGAAGATGGTATATTTATCAGTCAGGATAAATATGTAGCTGAAATCTTGAAGAAATTTGGGTATACTGAAGTAAAGACAGCTAGCACCCCAATGGATCCAGACAAGCCTTTTCTCCAAGACTTAGATGGTGATGATGTTGATGTTCATCTCTACAGGTCAATGCTTGGATCATTGATGTATCTTACATCATCTAGACCAGATATTATGTTTGAAGTATGTGCATGTGCAGTGTTTCAAGTCACACCTAAGGTTTCATACTTACATGATGTGAAAAGGATTTTTAGGTATCTCAAAGGTCAACCTAAATTAGGCCTTTGGTATCCTAGAGATTCTCCATTTGATCTGGTGGCATATAGTGACAGTGATTATGCTGGCGCAAGTTTAGATAGGAAGTCAAAAATAGGTGGTTGTCAGTTCCTAGGATGCATATTGATTTCACGGCAGTGTAAGAAGCAAACTGTGGTTGCCAATTCTACAACTGAAGCTGACTATGTGGCTGCTGCTAGTTGCTGTAGACAAGTACTCTGGATTCAGAATCAAATGCTGGACTATGGGTATAATTTTATGCACACCATGATTTTCATTGACAATAACAGTACTATATGTATTATTAGAAATCCCGTTTTACACTCTAAAACAAAACGCATAGAGATTATACATCATTTTATAAGAGACAGCAATGACAAAAAGTTAATTCAAGTTGTTAAAATACACTTGGTAATGGAGAACAACAAATAATTGCAACAGTTGATGGAAAAACCTTGACTATTACAGAATCATCTGTTAGGAGACATCTCAAACTAGCAGATGATAATGGTATTAGTTCTTTGCCTAACACTGAAATTTTTGAAACTCTTTCCAGGATGGGGTATGTGTCCACTTCTGATAAACTAACTTTTCAAAAAGGACAATTTGCCCCTCAATGGAGATTTCTCATCAATACCATTTTACACTGTTTAAGTCCAAAGAAAACTGCTTGGGAGCAATTTAGTAGTAATATTGCAACTGCTCTTATTTGTTTAGCCTAAAAAAGGACTTTTAACTTTTCAAAATTGATTTTTGATGGTATCGTGCAAAACTTGGATACCAAATCCAAATTTTTAATGTATCCAAGATTTATTCAAATGTTTTTGGACAAACACAAGAATTTGCTTCTATCTCATAAAATTGTTTATCCAACTCCTTGCCTCACTCAAAAACTTTTTAGTAATATGAGGATGGCTTCTAAGGGTTACAATGGGATAGAAGTACCACTGTTTTCAACTATGCTTGTTAAAGAAGAAACTGTTCAGGGTAAAGGATCAACAATCCCAGTTGAGTCCCAACACACCCCATAATTGTTTCAACAACCTCACAACCTATCATTTCATAAACATATAGGAGAAGAATCAGAAAGGAGTCTGTGGTTCCTCAGCCCAGATCTTCTACTTAGACTATTGTAGCAGATGAGGCTGTCTATGACAGAATGGTGAGGGCTACCACTACTGTCTCTGGCTTAGAAGTTGGACAGGCCAGTGGTAACATTCTTAAGACCCAAACCATGGCAAAATCACATGGTTCAAGTTCTCATGAACATGATTGAGGTGATGGACACCCCAGCCAACAGGAAACTATGAGGGACATGCCCCATGATTCACCTTTCCCAAGAGTTAACACACTTGGAAGTGATGAGGGCAGTGTGACACTTAATGAATTGATGGCTATATTTACACCATTGTCAAATAGGGTCACTAGTTTGGAAAATGAACTGAAGCAGACAAAACAGGTTTATGGAGTGGCCTTGACTAAACTGATCAAGAAGGTGAAGAAGTTGGAGAAAGCAGCAAAGCCCAACAAAGCCAAAAGAACGACACGGATGGTGCTTTCTACTGATGAAGATTCTGATGATGGAGATGCTATGAAGGATTCTTCCAAACCGGGGAGGAATATTGAAGACATTGATGCAGATCCTAATGTTACATTGGATCAAGATGTAGATGTTCAAGGGAGGTTTGATCAAGATATGGATTTTGGAGAAGGACTTGATGCTGCTGAGACTGGGTTAGTAGTTGACAAAGTGGTTGATGTTGTTGATACTGCTGAAGCATATGTTAGTACTGCTGAAGCATCAGTTTGTACTGCCAGTGCTACAGATAAGGGAAAGGGCATCATGCAAGAAGATAAGCAACCAAAGAAAATCAGCAAAAGAGTTCAAGCTCAGATAAGCTTTGATAAGGAAATAGCTCAAAGGGTACATGATGAAGAACTTGCCAAATTGGAAGAAGAACAAAAGATTGCAAGATTTCTGGTGGAGCAAACGCTTGCAAGTAAAGAAGAAGAGATACTAGCACAGGAAAAAGCAGATGAGCTTTTAGCTCAGAAAATTTATGAACATGAAAGGGAAACTATTAATGAAGAAGAAAGAGAGGATGCTCTTAATGATCTGCTTGAAGTAATTAGAAAAACTCAGAGTGCAAAGAAGGTTGCTGCAAGAAGAAATAAGCCTCTAACCCAAGAACAAATGATGAAGTATATGAAGGAATATCTGAAGAATCAAGATCATTGGACTGCTAGTCAACTGAAAGGTAGATCCTATGAAGAAATTGAAGTTCTATACAACAAGGCTTACAAGAAGGTTCAAGCCTTTATTCCAATGGATACTGAAGAAGAAAGTAGAAGTGTTAAGAGAGCAAGCATATCTTTGAAATCTGAGGTAGTTAAGAAACAGAAAGCAGATGTGTCAGAGCAAGAGAAAGAGGAAGAGCAAACTGTTGAAGAACAAGAAGAAGAATTGACTTTAGAAGATTTACAACAGACGATGATCATAATCCCAGATGAAGGAATGAATGTAGAAGCCCTACAGACCAAATATCCTATCATTGATTGGGAAGTTCAAGATGATGGACGGATAAAAAGTTGGAAGATCATCAAGGTTGATAATCACATTGAAGTGTATCAACACTTTGATGACATGATCAAATCATTTGACAGAGAAGATCTAGTAAAGCTGTGGAGTTTAGTCAAAGAGAAATTCACTTCATCAGAACCACATGATAACAAATAAAGAATGTTATGGGTAGAGTTGAAGAGAATCTTTGAGCCAGATGCAGATGATAGATGGTGGAAATTTTAGTCCGGTGGTCATAATTTTACATGGAGATTGTATGACCCATGTGCAGTTCACCATGTATCTACAAGGGCAGGAATATATATATATACATGCTTGTGGAGAAAGACTATCCATTGTCAAGGGGTATTGTAGCATATTCATAACATTCAAACACACGTATGGTTGATGATTTGGCCGAATATATTAGAGGTTTTAGAGAGAGAAAGTGAGTTGGGAACTAGAGAGAGAAATGAGAGAATATATTAGTTGAATGTATGAGAAGTTCCAACCCTCTCCCTAGGTGGAGAGGGGTATTTATAGTACATAATATTGGTGCCCCGAGTGGGCTGTGGAGTGAGCTAACTGTGGGTAAAGACCCAACCCACTCTACAAATACTAATATAACAAAACTAATATTATGTTAACTAAACTAATATAATAAGCCTACGAGCTACATAAATGCTACATAGATACTCGGGGTGACGGAGTCTTCACATGAATATTTATATTCCTAACAATCTCCCCCTAAGGGAGGTCACCCCAGAAATAATATTTTGAATTCTAGCATTCTATTACATGACTGTAACTTCACAGCTCGTAGTCTTTGATTCTTCAAATTCATTACTCTTTGTACATTCAGCAGTGATCTTTTGATAACCGTTCTTCTGTCTTGGATGATCTTAGGTGATTTTTTGATGTCATCATCCAACGTATGTCTCCAGGTCATCTTTTAGCAGTATGTTTCCATGTGTTGTGATATTCTTTGAGCCGACATGCTCACATTATTCTGGGTCATGATTTTCAGCATCAGAGTTTGCAGAAGCAGTGTTAAAGGTCTTTTAGTTTATCATGACTTCTTTGAATACGATGATGGTGTAGTATGAGCATGTGGTAATGGATTGGAGTCTTTTCGGCAATTAGCTACAACCGCTAGGAATTCCTGCATACGACAGTTAGCAATAAAATGTTCGGTACTTACAGGTTCGGACTTAGAGATTGTCAACAGCATAGTGTGAAAACTCTCTCTAATCCTTACCAAGGCCGTTCCTAAATTGAAAGCCCACAGAGGGCTTACAAGATCTACCGTAGTAAATCAACGATTAGGTGAGTCGCTGGAGTTCACTCTACGACTGTAGACCGTTTGAAACCGCCGTGACCACTAAGCGTAATTCACAAGGAATTACCGAAGTGACCTGCTTTCAGGGCTGTTTGATGTTGACCCTGGTAGGAGTTTCCATTCAATCACTGAGAATTACATTTGTAAATTCCCTCATAAATATTCTGGCAGATTACTAAGATTTGCGTAGGACTCATAAGTTTACAATTGGTGTCCTTAATGTTGAACAACCAGAGTAGAAGTAACACGTGTTCCTATGAGTTCTTATAATGCATCTCGTGACTTTAGAGTCGATAAGTGCAACTTTGGTAGTCGAAGACTGGAGCGGTGTCTCCTGTTTCAATATCAACATAACTCGTAATGAGCGGTCGATAGATTATGCAGGGTTCCTCGTGAGAATGAAATAAGTCCTTTTAAGAGAACTTGAGTGGTTTTGAAGGTTTAGTGCAGTGCGTCACTGGGTCCATGACGTCTTGTCTTCAATACCGGTGTTACCTTAGTAACCACCAGTAGCATATGAATTGAACCCGGTTTTTGCCCTAAGGTTGAATAATTGGAGGGCTATTTCTTTTAACCCTTTCTCATTTCATTTCTTTTTAATTATTCAACCCCTTCTTTCTCCTTTCTCATATTACTCCTTTTTTCATAATCATACCTAAGGACTTTATAATACTAACTATTCGGTATTGTCCCTGGGTAGATCCCTCCGGCTCTGGCGGATCATAGGACGGTTTTCCTAACCTTAGCCACCTTATAACTTCATGACTATCCTATGTTGCCATTTACCAAATCTTTGAAAAATCTCTCAAAGTGTTCATGATTATGAAACACATTTTGCTAACACTTTGAGAGTTTTATATTTTTCAAATGCTCCCCCTTAACATGTGCTCATATGTTTTAATTTAAAATTTGCACATGTTGGGTAGAGCTTGCACTTTTTGAATTGATCCACTTTCAGTGAACATGATCGATTCGAGACACGCTTACATCACTAGTTAGACTAGCTTGAAATTATTACCCTGCCTGGTCAAATTCACATAAAGTTTCTCGAAACGGTACACTCTACTCAGACATATCCTCTTCGAGACACGCTTACATCATTGGTTAGACCAGCTTGAAATTATTACCCGGCCAGGATATGTCCTTTCGATTAATGACAGTTTCTGTTTCGTCAATTCATTGGTAAGGTCTGAGTCACATGAGATGTCGCATCTTTTTTGATTAATGACAGTTTGTGTTTCGTCAATTCATTGGTAAAGATGATCAGTGTTTCAACTTGTTACTTTTCTGTTATCATTTCATGTGTACGTTACGGGCTGATAGGTTATATGTAAGATTACTGGAATGCATTTGGTGAG
The DNA here is from genome assembly GCA_021014915.2 of Artemisia tridentata subsp. tridentata. Taxonomy (NCBI): domain Eukaryota; kingdom Viridiplantae; phylum Streptophyta; class Magnoliopsida; order Asterales; family Asteraceae; genus Artemisia; species Artemisia tridentata. The sequence continues at coordinate 67,642,952 of CP139504.1, read as the reverse complement.
ATGAAGATGTTGATATTCTGTTCCCCAAATGGACAATCTTGAAGAAGGTCGAGTCTACAGACTGTTCTATATTTTCCGTTGTGTGTTAGAAGACTAAAGACGACATTCATTTGGCTATCAAAAGACTTCTTCATATTCTGGGCATTCATCAGAAAGATTTTCAGTTTGGGGGAGAGCACTAATTAGGGGAGAGTGAAAAGCCAGATTTAAACCCTAATTAGATCTGCTCACATTGTTCTTCTGCAAGTAAAGAGATGGCAGCTGAGAAGATTTAGGAAGCTAAAAGAAGTAATGTAGTTTGAAGACCACTCTCAGAGCTGCTGCATCAAGTTCATCAAGGTGGTGAAGAACAAATCTATCAAAGAAGAATTAAGGTGGTAATTCTTCATGTATCCTTTGTAAATACATAAAATCATAAGAACTCAAAAATATTTTTTTCCAATTTCATAAAACTTTTATAAAACCAAATTGTAAATAGAAAAATATAAAAGCACGAAAAACCATAAAAATCAGAAAAATAGAAAATACCAAAAATTATTTTTCAAGGCATGTCTTCTGGTATCGATAACATTTACGGTCCTAGAAATGTCATTTAATAATGACACGGGTCTTTAAATGAAGTTCGAGCAGAAGTTTAAAAAGTTTTCAAAACATGCCTAAATGGCTTGCTATTACTTTATATAGCAACCCGCGTTTCAAAATGGGGAAAGCACGTCGCCAAAAAGACGGCTGTTCCTCCCACTGGGTGAAGTTCACCTGGGCATGGATTACTTTATATCCATGTTTCTTCGATCTGATGTACGTTTCAGTGCATCATTTCTTGTATAAGAAGATAAGTCTTCTTTACACCACAAACTCCTTCTGTTCTATGATTCTTCAGGAGAGTTTTGGTGGTTCACAAGGTGGTAAATGGACTTAAATTTTCACAAATACTTCACACTCAATTGAATAACTACAACTCTTTAAATAGAAAATGGGTCATTAATTGAGGGGGAGAGTATTTGTTCAAATTTTGACACCTTTTTAAGCATTGTGAAACATCAGCAGTGACACTCTCTCGTGGTTTAAGGGGGAGCATAGTATGCTCCATAATCAGAATACATTAAAACCTGACCACATTTTCTCCCAAATTTTCTAAACATATTTAAATCAATTGGGGTCACAAATCTCAAATGGTTTGAAATTTTTGATCAGGGGAGAGAATGTGATTTAAATATGAAATTATGATGAAAATGTGATTATTTGGTCTTAAATGTAAGCTCTCCCATATGTGCTAAACTCTTTCGTATATCGATGTGAATTTGACCAGGCCGGGTAATAATTTGTATCATGAGATATTAAGCCCGATCACGTGAACTTGTTGTGCGTCCTTGATGTACACATTTCTCGTGAACTTGTTGTGCGTCATTGGCGTACACATTTCTCTCCTCTGATGGTTACGATTAATCAGCCCGTGACATACACATGAAATGATAATACCAAGATAACAAGTTGAAACACTGATCATCTGTAATTTGTATCATAAGACATTAATCCCGATCACGTGAACTTGTTGTGCGTCCTTGGTGTACACATATCTTGTGAACTTGTTGTACGATTAATCAGAATCATCATAATTATGTGTACATGAAGCATTAACTGGAAGCACTTTATCACTAATCATATCAGCCCGTGAGAAGATGTCGATTATTCGTATGGCCATTTCTCAACATCAATCAACATGTAGTTTATTAACCCTTCTCCCCATAAAAAATTGCATATGACTGCCATTTTTGATTAAACGAGTGAATAAGAATACCATCTTTGATAGAACAGACAGCGCTCAGAGATGAGAATGGTCATAAACAAGAAGATTTCTCTTCTTCCGAAGATAAGGCGCACTGAAACGTACACCTTTCTTTTCTTAGAGGAATGGGGCCTGAAGTGTTGTCTGCAGACGCCATTATGTTGACATTGAAGCCCGAGGCTTGAACTGCAGTGTTCAAACGTCATAGTCGATGAAGAACGAGGCCTGAACTGATATGAACAGACGTCATTATGATGAAGAACGAGGCCTGAACTGACTTTTTCAAACGTCATTATCGATGAAGAACGAGGCCTGAACTGATTTGAACAGACTTCATAGAGATTGAAGAACGAGGCTTGAACTGATGTGTTCAAACATCATCGTCGTTGAAGAACGAGGCCTGAACTGATGTGAACAGACGTCATTGTCATTTCCCCTCATATGTTGTGAGCAACTTGAGTCCAAATGTCAAAGGACGATTTGTACGACCTGCATTTGAAAATGGATGAAAGAAGAGAGTTTGGAGTGCTGGATCCCTAATTTAAGTTGGGTTCCAGATGGTTAGTGCAAACAATCATTGGAGCTGCTGAAACCCTAGGTTCCTTGGTTTTAACAATAGGGGCAACACTAGTAGATGCAATGGACCTAGTTAAAGGGCATTGTGTATCTAAAGAGATAACTCTACCAGTTGGTTTCCATTCCTTAACAGGCACTACTCTAGGCATGATAATCCTCATTAAAGGGCAATGTTTGCCTAGTGTGAATATTCGGCCCGTGGGCTTCCACTGAAAGCCCACATTGGTAAATATTTTGCCTGTAGGTTTCCAAGATTGCTTAATTTGTCTAGCTCTCCAAACTTTCTTAACTGGGGTTTTGTTGGACGACTTCAAAAATTTCTCAACACATTTATCATGATTACCCGAAATTAAACATTCATTACATGTTTTGCAAAGTGAGTTTGGATTTGAATTATGAATCTTTTTGTTCAAATCTGACTTGATGTTTCTCATGTGGTCTTCTACTTTCTTCTTGGGAACACTTTTAGCTGGTGAGGTCCTATAATTCTTTATATTTCTCCTAGGTTTTGACTCGCTAGCTTTAGTGTCTCTGTTAACTCCTGTAGAAGGACTGATGAGAATCTCAGTCTTTTTCACTTCCAATTGCTGAACATGTTTTGATGTGTTAGGATCTGAAGTTTCCAAGGGTGCCTCAAAGGTTACATGCTTGTTCTTATTCATTGAGGATGATGCAATAAACGTATCTCGCTTGCTATCAATCTTAGGACATGTTCCAATGACGTATTCTAAAAGTTCCTGAGATCGTTTAGTGAGGAAGCAGGCATCTACAACTGCACTATCAAGTGGTTTCTCTATCCTATCCTCTTTTACAATCTCACGAAGAGTGTCAAGACTATCCTTAAGATGTGTGAGATAACCATGATGAGCTAACCTATTGTTCCTAAGGGGAAGCGGAATAGGCACAACATCAATTGCATACTTACTACAAGCAGAAACCTTTGGAACAACATAATCACTAGTGATAATTGGCAATTTCCCTTTCACCTGAGTCTTTAGATTCTCAATCTCATTTAGCAAAGAAGTTATCTTTTCATTGTGGTTGTTACGCGTGATCTTAATCAAATCATATAACTCTTTGTAATTTTGTTTGATTTTTGAATTTTCAGCTCGAAAACACTCATTTTCATATTGTAATTTATTGATGGTGTCTTGATAGTGAAAATCCTGAGAATCTGAAGACAATGGTTTGTGGGTGCCAATCACATCACACTTATTAGATTTTAATTGGGTAATTTGGGCCCTCAATTGTCGAATCGTGTTAGTGTGAGCTTGAATTTTTTCATCGCGTTTGCCTAATTCAAAATATGTATCAAATTCTGGAGCATCCAAAGATGTATTGGCATTTGATAGTTTACATCTTTCTTCTAAGTGTTGATATTTTAATTGCAAATTAAGATGATCAACCTCTAGTTTTGAAAAACGCTTGACCATGTTATCATGGTCATCATTTTGAATTTTTTCTTGCAATTTAAAATTCTCCCCCTCAAGCTCAACAACATGATTCTGGGTAACATTCAATGCAATAGAATACTCATGAAATTGACAAACAGTTAATGCAACATCAGTAGCAGTATAAAATATATCATGTGCAATACATCTAGCAATCAAATTCTCATTGGCGATGAGAATATTCTTTCTCTCAATCTCACGACTCTTAAGTTCTATCGCATTTAGAGCTACCTCATTTTCCATTTCTTTAAACACTACTTTCATCTCATTTACTTCAGTTTCAAGAGTGTTTTGCATCCCTTCGAAATGTTCTTTGAGTAGTTTAAAGAATGGAATGACCTCAGTTAAGTAACACCTTTTTGTTTGTTCAAAACCCCTTTCCCCCTCAGTAATTCCCGTTGGCGTAATTCTCTTCTTACATGTTTTATCAAAGTCAGCAAATAGTTGACAAAGAACATATATGCTAATTAAGGTTTTACATTCTGTGGGAAGAGTCAAAGGAACCAAATGCCTAGGTGTATTGGGAGGATACACCATTGCAGCTGCAATTTTCCTAAGGGATGGAGTTTTGGCTTCTAGCTCATCGGCCTTTCTCTTTTCCATATCTAAAGACCAAAATATTTGTTCAGGTGTTAACTTCTTTTCAGGTGCAAACACAGTCAATCAATTCTCCTCATAATAATCATGGGGTTTGACTATTATTCGATTGGCTATGCATTTGGGATCCTTCATTTTCTCATTCATTCTTTCTCTATTTCTCACATCTATCTCATTACTCTATTCTAAAGATGAAACATCAGGTGGGGCATGACTAGGCATAATCATCACATTGGCATCATATAAGGCAGGTTGGGCTACTTTAGCACTCCTAAGAAGAGCTAATTTAGGTTCACCTACATTATTTTCACTATGCTTATCACATAACTTTTTGTGCTTTTGAATCATTTGAACTGTTTGTCTAGATTGGTCTTGCGTGTACAACTTATTTTCAAGCTTATTCTTTAAGGTTTTAAGTCTGGAAAAATCAATTAAGAGTTTAGATTCTTTTTCTTTGAAATCTTGCTTTAGTGTTTTCACACTTTCTTGCATTACTTGTTTAAGCTGAACAGTTTGCTTAAGTTTCATTTGTAAAGAATGTAACTCCATTTTCAATTTTTCTTCCCTTAGATTACGTTCAGAAATAAGTGCACGCATCTGACCATCCATTTCTTGCTTACGTTTAGTTAACTCAAACTTAGCACGTTGTTCATATATGGCCACTTGTTCTTTATAGATGTTAAGTTGGGTGGTTAATGGGTCTTCAGGAACAAATTTAGAGTTCTCATGCAGCACATAATCATCATTTAGAACAGAAGATGGAAAACTAGGTACAACAGACACTTCGTTGTGTTTCACATATTGTTCATGTGGGATAACATCGCTATTTCCCATATTAGCAATGTCTGACTTAACAACATTTGTCTGTTGTACTTAGTCGGGAATCTTTTGTTCAAGCAACACATTATCATCATTAATAACAGAAGATACCCCGCTAGATTCAGTAGACACTTCATTGTTTTTCATGTGTTGCACATTGTTCATAGCAGTATCTGACTCAACAAAGTTTGTCTGTGGCTGATGGAGCTCTTTCTCTTGAGAATTCGAGCACACAAAGTCCCTATTGGCACCAACATACTCAAATACGTTTATCTGTTGCACATCTTTGGGAATCTTTTGTTTTTCAATCATGTTGTACAATCTGAGTATCTCAGATATAGCAGAATCTGAAGTGGTAGACATGATGTAAACGTGCACGAGATTTTACAATTCTATGATTTAAACCGAGAAATAGATTCTTTCGCGGGATTTTACAAAAATCAAGAATGAAACCGTGATTTGATTACTTGACTGTGTTGTGATGAAAGTATGGTAGACTTGGTGATCTGTTGTATATTTGTGATTTGGTTTGGTTGATGCAAGTTGTTACGGTGAAATTATTGTCTGAAAATTTAAAACCTCAATAACTTCATTTTGGAGCGATTACAGGCTTCGAAAGTTGGGTTGAATGAATAAGTTAGTTCAACGTGTCCTTCTCCTCAGTCTCACGGTCATTTTGACAGGTTGTGGGCTGAAAATGGAGCTACGGTTCAAAAGTTATAGCCGTTTGAAGTTTTGACGTAAAAAGTCAAACCGCAGATCCTAAATACCAAACCGCTATACTCAAACCGCAGGCACACAAGACAAACCGCAAAGTCAAATACCCAAATTACTTGATGCAAAAACAATCGATCCATGTATCCTCAAATGATTATAGCCTTTCATCACAATTCTTCTTTCCTCCTTTATTTATTCATCGATCAACATTCATATCATATCATTTAGCGCATTGGCTAATTTTCAAACTCATTAGCTTTTTCTTTTTTTTTTTTTTTTTTTTTTTTTTTTTTTTTTTTTTTTTTCCTTTTCCCACAGTTTGGATGAGCATATACCTCAAAAAGATACAAATAAGAAGTAGCTACCTTCATCTTCGTCAGAAAGGTATATTCGAAATACAAAGTGTAGACTCATAATCATCAAAAATTCTTCCAATCAACAACAAGTAATTCATCGATTCAACTTGACTAAAAAGGGTAGGCTAAGGTTTAAAGGTGCAAAATTTTTTTCTTTTCTGGGTTGAATCATGAAATGAAAAGATAGGCTCAGATGGCTGAACTAAGGGTATCTAGCACTAAAAATGAGTGCTAACAAATGGGTCCATGGAATAGCGATTAACTAACCAATTTGGCTAGCTAATATGTCAATATATGAAAAATGGAAGGCCATTTGATTTAATCCTAAGTCGCCTCTTATCATTTAAATTCATTTATATCACAACAATATTGTAACCCTACTTTGGAATTCGTAATGCATGACAAGTACAAGTTCTAGAATCAATTCAATCAGCGGCACACTTTTAGCAAGAAAATAGAATTTAAGCATAAAATATATGCTTCAAATAATAGGCTCAAATCCTCACATATTTGGTAGAATAGGCTAAAAATGCTCAAGCAATGTTATCAATCCGAAGAACAGATTCTTTCACTTAACCGAGATTCGTTTAAAAATTTCAAAATTGCCATTTTATGCTATTGGAAAATTTCAAGCTGTTTTTAATATATAAATTCTTTATGTGTAAAAACAACTACTTCCTTAAGGGCAATAAAAACAAACTCCAAAATAATTAAAAATTGAAAATTGAATCATTTCCACAATTTACTTCCCTCCCCCACACTTAAGTTTTGCATTGTCCTCAATGTGAAAAATTAACTTCAAAGTAAAGGTGTAACACCCCAACCCGATAAGGGTAGAAGTATTACCTTATGGTGACATATCAAAGCAAACACAAAGCATATGACTTAAATAATACAAATGAATTTCAAAGGTTACAAAGGGATAATCTGAAATACAAGGTTACAAATGAGAACAACAACAAAAAAAAAATACTAAGTCTGAAATGTAAATTTCTTCTGGTCATCTCTAAATCCAGGATAGCAAATCTAAGTATAGTCTTCTAAGTCCAAAAGTCTCTTCACTCATACCCAGCTTCCAACTGAAACCTGCCGCAGGAAAAGAAATGCGGCTGAGCTACGAGAGCTCAGTGAACAGATACATAAATAAGGTAATGATAACGAAACAGAAATAAGATATGGTGCAATGGGGGAAGTATCATAAGGTATAACAATGTAAAAGTGTAAAGAAAATAGAATAGGATAGTAATCCACCACGAGCCCAGAAACAGATCATATCATATCGTAACCATAAATCTTCAAATCATATAGAGGGGAGACCTCTCAGATAATCAGATAATATGAGGGGTGTCCTCATTCTTCAAATGGAGTAGCTAGCTCCCAGAAATATGTGAAAGGCGTGTATTGCACACAAGCACCAGTCACCAGACAATAATAAATCATATATAGATAATCCACTAAACAGAACAGATCTAGGATTGCAATCCATACGCCCCCCGAACCATATACCAATCATAATAAAGCGCGCATAATCAAATGGGGATGGTGTGAGGAATCACTCACCCACACATGGGTCATGCCAGTGGTGCATCACAGACATGGACATGGATTTGGCTCGGGTATCAAACTAAGAGTCAGATATCATATCAAATCAGATGTGTCATAATCAAAGGTTCATAATAATAGGTTCATAACAGAGGGTTCATATCAAATATATCAGAAGTAGTATCAAAGGTCCAAATCAAGGTTCATCAGATCAAGGTTCACAAAACCGATCACAGCAAAGGTTCAAAAACAAATGGGGAACATAGCAAAGGCTTAGGGAATCCTAACGAAAACAGCATCAGAAGTCAAAAGAGAGAAAGACGCCCTTACTGAAAAAGAGCAGAGTATCCGTACCTTATTCGATACCAAAAACAAACCAAAGACAGACATATCACAATACACCGGATCACTGCCGCTCCACGGAACCTATACGAATTAATAATCGAATATTACTTTCAGTTCATATGAATTATGTTACTCTTCTAGTATGCTTTCCATTTTTAGAAACTTTCTATTTTTTAGTAACTTTCCATTTTTAGTAATTACTATTTTAGAATTTTTCCCGATTTGGTAAGTTTCCCGAATTAATAACTTTTAGGGTTATAAAAAAAACAATTAAACTTAAATGTTTAATATAAACAATGTCATAGTTTGGGGTTTATTATGAAAATTTCCAAATTTAAGGTTTATTTATGACATTTATCAAAGATGAGGGTTTAATATATAAATTAGTAGGTTTAGGGCCAAATGTGTCAATCTTTCAAATTTTAGGGCTTAGTAAAGTGACCTTAGTTTTAAGTCTTCCAACAGATGTACACGATTCATATATTCATATCCTATCTTTAACACACCCACGTATGCACGTCCTATTCGAAAATAAACCGAATCGGAACACACTCCATCAACCTAGTCGAGACACACACCTCTCGACACACTCACTCTCGTACCTTCTTGACCTCCAAACAACACTGAGACACCGTCACCCAAACACACCCTTATCGCAACCTTTCACGAACCACAACAAAACCCAAACGACTCTACTTTAACCAACCTACACCGACGACTCTCGACCTTCAGTTTGTAAAACGTTTTTAGACCTTAAATGAGCCATCAAAACTCACACTCATGCACTCTATTAGACAGCAAGTATCATGATGCCCATCACATAAAATAACAAGGCCACCATATGTTTAGACGACGAGACCAAAAATGACTCTTACATTTAACATGTTCCATATACGATTAATATGCTTCTGTAAAATTCACATGTGGAAAATATGTATGTTCTGCTCTGTTAAAAAAAATATTATAACCATTTCATGCCTTGTCGCCCAAGCTTAAAAAGGGAAAATTTAACTCTTTTGTTATGTTATGTGTTCATCATACGTATTTTTTATAAACATACGAGAAGCAAAAGTGAGAGATGAGGGTGTTTTAGTCTCGCATAACGAAACTGAAAACATAATGTAGCATTTAAAACTGATCACTTTTATTTTCTTGACTGAATTACCAGTGCTAAACGTATTCTTAGTCGCCATATAAACGTCCCAAATAACCCGATTCAAAACTTATATCACATGCATTCGAAGAGTAAAACCAAATAGAGGTCGACATATGATATGCAGTTTCATTATCTTCGTGATTTTATGTGACCTTTGCATATATGCTATTCGTATATTTGTGATTAACGAAACAAGATTAGTTTTACATGTTCTACACGTATATAAGTTTATCTATGCTACTTCCGATGGTGTGTCGTATGAACAAGAAACACAGGAAGGATGGTGATACCTCAAATCGAATCAACAACGAACCAGAATCAAGGGACCAAAAACAATGTTCAAACCGAACCAAAACCTTCGACTCAATCACCTACGATCGAACCAATGATGCACCAAGCTTAGAACGCTCAAACCACTTTCGTATCTAAATCATCACACGTGCGCAACCTGATTTAGTCACACCAAATTGATCATCTCACCATGATCACACCAAGCTACCATGATCACCCTCGACTCACACCAAACAATTAAACCCAACGATCACCAAACAACGCTTGTACCCGCGATCCGATCATTGACGAAACTAGAGTATCAAGAACTTATTATTACTCTGGTACACTTCCTCGTACCACCTTTCTTGGAAGGGAAAAAAAAAAGGAGCTGCCGTCTTTGTGCTATATAATAGGGTTTAGTGTGATAGGTATGAGATGAAATATTTGTTTATATGGTTACACAGTGAAACGTATATGTGTTAAAATGCAATAATTGTGGGATGCGTTATCAAATACGTGATTAGGCGATATCTTGGGAAGTAACTGCCGAATTGCATGGGAGAATTAAGGTGATTTGCCAAGTCAAATGAGGGTGATTTGGTGACCATATCTCTTTCAATCATCCCAATTTGATCATATCATTAATTTATATACATTATGTACAAACGTAAAATGAAATTGAACATTTATATGACTTATTTAACGTGTAATATTATTTAGTAAAATATAATTTGTGTCGACTTTACTTCATATCATAGTTTAAGTTATAGGTTCAAAATTTAATGGTACAAAGTTTAGTAAAAATTTTCAATTATAAGGAATTTCGGAAAATGGATTTTTGGGTTTTACAATTCTTCCCCTCTAAAAAGAAAATTTTCGTCCTCGAAAATTGAAGTGAAACGAAACGGAATACCTACGGACCGTGAACGGAAATATGGATGACTTGCTTCTCATGACTCTATCTTGTTGATCAAAAATAGCTTCGGCTTCCTCAGAAATGACATACCATACTGAAACCAGAACAAAAGAATAATATACCAAACGTAACAGATGATAATCGTATTCTCTCGGAAGAGATATAGGGAGTACGTAGGATTTGACGGATATATCATCCGTGGAATTTGATTAGAAAAACTAGATGAGAACGTATCGAATCGCAGATATATGAGGGCGATAAATATGCCTAACTCTTCAGATTCTCAAATAGTCTCGTCTTCAAATAACCCTTCAAAGGTATTCTCATAAATAGACAGGTCTTGTTTTCTCAGGATCCAAAATTTCATATCTTAATTCATAACAGATCATCATGAACAGATTCATCGAATGTGAGACGCATATATGGCAAAACATAGGTGTACTCCTTCATAGTCACACTGGAATATATGCAAATGGAAGATAATTCAATCGATAACATCAGACGGTAGAAAGCTCTACAACGAACCCTAAGATCGTTACCAAAATATAGAGGTCAACAAACATATATCGAGGATCCAAACATATCAAATCATACGGCGATAGGGCAGATCAAACGTATAGGTCGAAAGAACCTAAAGTCTTACTATTCGCAGATAGTCGCCAACGGATAACAGGAATCTAGGTCTCTCTAAGGCACTCCTTAAGATATCCTATGATCACAATAAGTGCACGTTATATGATGTAAGTATTATCACGTTGTCCAGACGTCATATTACTAGCATCATATAAATATGCCCTCATGATGACCATACTTTATCTCAAGTCGTGAACTAAGCAACTTATCTTAACCACCTAACAGTCCTTCTATTCCCTAGTGTTGGTCCGAATCGATCATCATTACGAATTCAAAATCAGAGAACCAGAATGTACAAATAACGTAACGGAATTTGTAAGCATCAAATGAAGCACGTCGTCGAAGGCGTCAGGTTTTCCACAATCCATCAAAATTCTCATATCAAAACTGCCATCCAACATACGCAGAAGAACACAAAACGGAAATACTAATGGAGAACCCGAATCATTCAAAGGATCTTATCGTCAGGTAACAGGAGCTTAAGTGGGTTAAGCAGAAGTGAATACGTCATCAATAACTTCATCCTTCGCAGAATCAATTCATCCAACCACAATGTTTATTCCCAAAATCGTCCACTCAAACGCATGATTTAAAAATTTCTCCCAAGTCCGAGTAGTCTGTCTACGCTTGTCCATCTGATCGTACGGTGAGAAGGAAATGATAAACTTGAGTTTGGTCCCTCAAGCCTTCGGCACTTCTTCTTGAAACTGTGGTGTAGAAATGGGAGTCTCTGACACGATCACTGTGCATCCTTCCATCCGCAAGTCTGCTTCTGCTCTCGATTCATCATAGTACAACTAAAATGAATAGAGAAGCAAGACTGTGCGTCTTCAACAGGTCTTCTAGCACAACTCAAAATTTGCCAACTCGATTACATTTTCCTTCTATGTCCGCCACCACCTTCGTCATTGCAAGAAGTGTCTTCCAATCTTCAAGGCAAACACCGCTACTGTCAATTTCAGGTTGCGTGCTGTGAACATCTTCCACTACTCTTCTGTAGGGTTCCTAACTCCGATAACGGTCTTCAATCCTGGTCCTTTATGTGGGACACTCTGTCTTCCCAGGATACGTGGGTGTGTCGCCTATTACGATCTTTGAACGCCAATCAAAATTTTCTCTTCCAGATCAAAGGGTCATTCTAACTTAGTACAGACATAATCTCCGTGATCCTCTTTCATCTCTGAACACAACACAATGTCGTACTATGACAATTTGTCCAAACATTCACAAAAACAAAATTTCATCAGATGCATAAGAATAGTTGACATATTAGCCAATACAATTGGCATCATTAAAGCTCATAATGATTAAAATCATCTGATACTGAGTTTCAAAGGTAGGCCAAATCAATTATTGATACGCAGAAAATGGATAATGATTACGGATAGTGATACGGTTGAGTTCACAATAGTCGATACGCCGTCGCATACTTCACTCCTTCTTCTTCATAAACCAACAGGAGCATCCAAAGAGAATCACTGAGGTGAACAAAATCATATTCCATCAGCTCCTTCAATCTCTCAACTTCTATGGCACCATGGTTTCTTCAACTGAGATCAGTTCAATGCCAACTCTACTTCCAAGCAGGAGGGAATACCAAGAGGTTCATCAAAGAACATCGAATAATTTTCGCACGATAAAATACTTCCAAAGCCAGAGCTTTCTAAGGGTGGATACTAATAGATGTCAGGAGAAATTTGACAATCAAGGGAGATCGGAGTATGTGCTTCCATAGCAACATTAATCTTAAGCTAGAGGTCACATATCAGATATGGTAGTCTATGGTAGCTTTATGAAGAGTCAGCCAATCCATAACCAATAGACCTCAAAATCAAATATATAGAAAGTAAACGGATTCGTAGAACGAATACTGTCGTCAAGCCAGACGGATAGTTCATATATCAAGGTCAAATGCATGGTTCATCATAGTGTTTAGATAGATAAACGAACAGTTCAGGGTGTTGGAATTTTGTTTAGCTTTTTAGCATAAGTGGCAGGTAGGGTGTGAATCATTGGTAATACGAATATCGTATAATTGTTCAAAAGTGAGATGTATGAAATATCAGTTATCAGCATCATCATGCTCAATTAACAATTCCGTACTGAGATAATATTTACATCATGTCCTTCCAAAGGAACTGGTTGGCAGACAAGGTTCATCATTCAAAGAGCGGGAACAAAACTTCCTATATCCGTGGTTAATAATTATCAGAGTTCTCATAGGAGTAGTAATGGATTACGCAGAGCTAAGTAGTATCAGATGATACGTTTATACCCAACATAAGAAATGAATTCGTGGAATATGTCAAACACATTATGGTTGAATGACCTTCTGGATGGTCTAGAAGGTATCAAGCTGTTTATCAAACAGGTCGGAAGTGAAAATCAAAGTCAGGTAATGATAGCAAAAGTTTAACAATCGGAAATCATGGTAGGGAGTTCAAAATGGTTTCACACACCGAAGGTGAAACATAGGAGGATAGTCGTCAATGATCAATCAACCTATCCTTTATCAGAATAAAATCAAAGTTAACTATCAAGGGAAGATGGATCAACGAAGCAGATCTTACCGTTCAAAATGAGAGGGCAACATTCTTTCGTGGTTAAAACACCACCAGACTTCTTATGGAAATAGAGATGGTTAAGACGAAATCAAATAGCGTCAAAAGATTCATAGATGTTTATCAAAAGCAAAGACAATTAATAGAATGTATCCAGTAGGTCATCGTTATGCAGATTCTCAGAATGCCCGAAGAGGTATCAAAATGATTAACAAAGAACCAGAGGTCGGAGTCAATGCTAACACTTTCCCCCGTATCTGCCAATGCATTGATTGCAACAGTTCCATTCACTTTTAGTGGAATGAGATAATTACCCGGATCTTCTTTCTTCTTAGGTAACCCTTTCTCCATCACTTTCTCCTCTTCTTCTTCTTCAATTTCCTTCTTCGTATCAAGCTTCATTTTCTCCACCGAAATTTCATCCAATAACTTCCTATAGTGAGCATAATGTTCCAACACATGAAGTATCGGCTTTTCTTTCAATAATTCTTTGAACTTCATAGTAATCTCTTCAACACATTTTGCTTCATCAATGGGTTCTTTTGTCGGTTTTTCATTTAGTGAGGGTGTTTTGTTGGAAGAACCTTCTCCTTTAATGAGAGTGGTAGGGTGTGGCAATGATGATGGTAAAGGTATGAGACCTTTAAAGGGTGGGTATTTTTGCTTCAAACGGGTGGCCTTCCCCATTTTAACCATTTCCATACTTCCATTGAAACCATCTTCATTTTCACAAACTTCCTCCATTTGTTCAATCAACCAACTAATATCTTTATCATCTTGCAATTTTCCAACTCTAACTTGCATTTCACCCAAATCAAAATCAATAACACATTTAGTTGCTAACAAGAAATTTCGCCCAGACACCACGGAAGGATCCGTCGTTTCTTCATATTCATCAATAACCAAATCCATGGCAAAAGTAAAACCATGAATATCAATCTTCACATCTCTTGCAATTTTCCTATTATACTTGTCAACTTCAAATTTTCCATTTCCAAATTTTCATAGAAAGCAATAGTCACATAACTATCATTTTGTCCAAGATTACATTCCGCATCCCAAGCTCCTAATCCTTCCACTCCACACGGTGTGGAATATCTCATAAATGGCTCGTCATATTCTCTCAACTTAGCCCGAGTAAATGTAACTACCCGAGGTTTTTCATGCTCAAATTCCATACATTCAACTTCCTTCCCTTTCTCTTGCAACTTCACCTTTTCAAAATCAATCATTTTCTCCATTCTAGACATAGCATCTCCCTCGTCCATCAATTCCTTTTCCAAATTTTCCAAGTAAGCCGAAACTTCGCTAAGTGTATCCATAACTAAGAATAAACTAAACATACATAACAACATAATCAAACCAAACGTTAGGGGTTAGTAAAAATAAAAATAATTAACTACGAGGAAAAGAAAATCATACAAAAAGATTAAAACAACTAAATACAACCAAGGTACAAGAACAAATACAACTAATTACCAACAAAGAAAAGAAAAGAAAAGAAAATTAATTTTTTTTTAATTATTATTTTTTAATATATATATATATATTTTAGACATACCGGCGATATCATTTTTTCGGCCGGCGGTTTTTTCGAACAGAAGCATTATACCGCCCGGTATGCACTTATACCGGCGGTACGAGTGAGAAATATATATTTTTTTTTAGAAAACCGGAGGTATTGAAATTTTGGCCGGCGGTATCCGTAAACAGTGAGTTTATACCGCCCGGTATAGGATTATACCGTCGATTTCGGAAAATCATTATTTTTTCTTTTTCGACTGCTGCTGCCAAACCAGCGGTATGGAAAATCCAGCCCAAGGTTTGCAGCAAATTTTTTTCTAAAATCATCTTAAAACTTGTTTTTCTTTATAGATTTCGACATCCTTATGCATAGCACTCATTATTTTAAACTTAATAAGAAGAAGATCAAGGAAACTCAAAATAAAACAAACAAACAAACAAACACTCAACAATCATCAACCAAACACACCAAATATGCATATAAGCAAAAAAAAAAAAAAAAAAAAAAAAAAAAAAAAAAAAAAAAAATTGAAACTAAAATGATGCAAACAAATACTAAAACAACTTATACCATTATATACTAAAAATAATTAAAAATAATTATAGTCCCCGGCAGCGGCGCCAAAAACTTGATGCGTTTCATAATAGAGGATTTTATTCAGTTTATTATCTCCAAATTTCACTTCAAATTTTAAATTTTTTTATTCTTATTACCATTATCATTTCAAAGAAACACACACGAGCAAGTATACTCGTTCAATTGTAGTATTGTTGATGGTAAATAAGGTTCGTCCCAAGGAACTAGTTAATTGTGATTTTAGTAACATTAATGGTATAGCACTTAAGATTGTCACGATCAAAAGTACTAGAAACGATTTAAACGAACAATGGTTTTAATGTAACGCGAGCAAACAAACAATTAAAGTAAAACATACTTATTTAGGAATCATGACTAATCGTGATATGATGTAGAACATGTTTGGGTGAAACTTAGAAGGCACATATCAATATTCACAAGGACTTCTAATCAAATGGTAATATCAAGGAAATCCATGTTTCTACTAGTTTCACGGGTGAGTCCTTTCGGCCAAATCTCATCCCACTACGCTAGCTCTTTCGTAGTAAAATGTATGAAAAAGTTGATTAGTTAAATTGGTTCATACGAGTCTTTTCAACCCATTCTCGTGATTAAATATTTTCGAATCCGTTTAAAACTTGTATATTCGATATTCGTCACTTATCGAACACCAATTTGTTTGTCACTAACTCTTGGAATTAAATAATCATTAGAAGTCTTTTCATCCTTTAAATCCAACAACATTCAACCAACAAGTTTTAGGACACAAATTTATTTAAACAAACCCATAGAATTAACCACTTTTTACAACCTACTAAACGTCCAACATTCATACAATTAGTCACATCATTCCCAAAAAAGTATCACGAATCATTCCATAACAAGTATCATAATAAAACATAAAATTGCATTCAATTTAAACCAATTCAACATGATTAATAATGAAGGAAATTACCCAATAGTAAAATTACAATGAGTAATGAAAGAGTTGTAGCACTCTTTGAGGCCTTGAATCGAACAAGGGAATCTTCCACCTCTTCTACTAGTTATCTTCATTGAGAATGGCAGAGATTTTTAAGCTCTTTTGGGTTAGAAAGTAGTATAATCAAATCCTTATGGTGTAAGGTTTGATTGTGAGTGTTGTCTTTAAAACAAGTGATTAGGGGTCTTATTTAAGCTTGTAAGACACCCCTAAAACTGATATTCTTCATCAATAATCATAATTAAGAAGCAAATGATCGGACTCAATACATAATGGTGCTTAAAGTGGAGAGTTAATGCAACTCTTCATGTCAGTTTTCCTGCATACCTCGGGTATGGAAATGTAAACCCTGGGTATGAGCTAAACCTCAGGTATGAATTCCATACCTCCGGTATGAGCTCCCCTGATGCAAACCTTGGGTCTTGAAACTAAACCTTGGGTATAGACTCAACTTTCTTCACATAACTTGGCTTTAAACTAGCATAGAGCTCCAACTTTTAACATACTTTTTGGCTCCTAATTATGACTTAATCCTTTCATCCTCTAACGTACAACCGAAAATGATCATATCATGCATCCATGTATTTTTCTTCGATATTTTCTTGAATTTCATAGCTTTTCTTCGTCTTTCTTGATATTTCCTTGTACCTAGACTTAAACACATCTTCAACAACTTTTAAGCATAAAACCATCATAATCATGACTATATTTCGGATAAAAACACACAAATAACGCTATAAAAACATGTACAAAATGAGCGTTATAAATGATTCTTCAAATCTGTAGGCTCCTTGTAATGATCACTAATGAAGAAAACTTGATATACCAAACTTGAAACCAAAGTAAAATATCCCAAACTCGTTGCTTAAGCTTGCACTATTATTAATTGAAAACGGTATAGAGAGTTGTGGTGTATCAAATCTCTAAACCTCTTGAATTTATCCACATCGACTTCATCGTGTGACACTGAGTACTACAATGTATCTCCTTTAAGTGATAGTTAACTAGGTCATCGTCCATCCACCCTTTGACCTATTAAAACTAGATAAACCTAGTCCCAATCATAAACCATATATAAACAAACAAGTCACCAATCAATAGCCAGGAATATTGATGATGAAATAAGTAAACGCCTTCGTGAACCTCACATCAATCTCAAATAAGAGATAAACAATTTCTCTTCATAATCACTTGTCACCAAAAACGAGACTTTTAAACGTTTAAGAATATTTAAAACAAAAATAAAACTTTTGTGTGTGTTATTCGACATCTCTCACAAAACCAATTAATATACTTTTAAAGCAATCACCATCTTCCAAGTCGTACCACATGATCTTGCAACGCATTACCACTAAACTGCCAAAATTAGATGTGAAACATGCTTCATATAAATACTTCGATATAGGAAATTATGTATAAATCAGAAGTCTCAATTCCCACACCATAAATATTCAGACTTTAATGACTTGCCGTCAATAACAAGTAACATATCCACATACTTCAAATCGCTACTCCACACAAGCTTGTCAAACCAAAATATCTAGTAGCTCGATGACAAGCAGTAGTTAATCATGTAGCAGCATTAAGTGTAAACCTGTCGCAGCAGCAGAAACTTGAAAGTACGAGTAGTATTAACAAGATAGCATTACTAACGTCTAAGACCAACAGCATTAACGAGTAGATACTAGCAGTAGCAGTATTGAATAATAGCAGTACTAATATAGAATGAGCATCATAAACTTATTATGGAGCAGTACTAACTCATGTATGTACAGCAGTACTAACGACAACTAGCAGCACTAATATCCGACTAGCAGTAGAAACTTGTGTCAAGCAGCTTTAATAGTGAAGAGCAGCACTAAACAATGAAATTTGACAAACAGCAAAGTAGTAGCACAAACGATCACAATAGCAGTATTAACTTGATGAATAAGCAGTACCAAATAGAGTTATTTTAAAGGAGTAGAGTTACTTGAATAACCAGTAACCTAATTCCATCTTCTTTATCCCTCTCAAAACCTTCTCAAGCTTCTAGTAATCCTACGTTAACAGTACCTGCTGTTCATCCCCAAACTTGATCCCACTCATGTTACAAACCCTAATCGGGCAGTTTGGGTTTATAACTAACCTCCAACCATAATCAGTTATGAGGTTATTTGATAGCCACCATCTCACAATCTTGAATCAAAGTAACCAACCTCCATGATGATTGATGCCAGTAGACTTAAAAATCAATAAAGTCGTGATCCTTTAAGAAACACTAAATCAGCCGAAACTGTCACAACTGCATTAACCTTGTTACACCTCATATTCATGCAAACCAATATAAGGAAGAGTATAACAATAATTAATTAGCATTAAAGAATAGTAGCTTATAATCGTCAGGTTACGATTTCATGGGAAAACAATTTAATAAACCCAAATCAACGATTTCCAGAAAAACCCTTTAATCGACTAAACCTTCAAATCAAGAGTTGTAATATGATGAGAGCATGAATTATAATCACCATAATCTTTTTAACTGACTTCCATAGTAGATTGACTTAGTAGAATAAGGAAATCAGTAAGTTGATAACAAAGAAACTCTAAATATCGACCAACTTCAATGTTTTCTGCAGCAGACATTCAGAAAATTTATATCTTTTTATTGAAAGCTCAGATTGAAGATCCCTCCTGCGAGAATGTTCCTTGATGTATGAAGAACCTTCATTTAAAATTTCGTCAAGATCTAACAGTTAACGAATGAGATATCTCCTTTTAAAAACAACACTGCAGAAATTTACGAAAATAAAATCAAAGTCATTTTTTTCTTCATTCTTCAACTAAAACCTTGTACAATCCCTAGATTATGAGCTCCCTGAGCTCTGATACCAGCTGTTGGATCGTTGTAGCTCTAGACTTGTTAGGTCTAATCTAGGAAAAATAATATCAAAGGCAGAATATTTAACAAAGAATCAATTGTTATTATCAACAAGATTTTACAATCTCCTACACACTTCAATTCTACTTGATCAAGGTAGAACGTGTTACACACCTTGTAACAGGGATCAAGACTTGACCTTGAAGTGTAAAAAAAACAATAAACCTAGGCGTTTTCACAAGAACATGCGCCTAGATACAAACACCTTTAGTCGACTACATCTTGTCTAGACTTAATAAACTCAACGCCCCTATGTCTCTTTATATACTAGAGACATCTAGTGTTTACAATGGAAAATATTCCTAATACAATAAGGAAACTATTTTAAGCATATCTTCTAAGAATCTTCTAAAAGCTCCATCTTTTTGTGAACTCTTTGACTGTTGGGTTGAGAAAGGTGGATCTGCAGTCCATATGGGTAGCAAAATGTACTTCTTTGCAGGTTCAGTCTCCTTCCAAGCTTGTGTACCTCCATAAGTATTAACTTTTGTACATGCATACTAATTAGATTGTGTACCTGCAACAACTGGCTCATAATTCATTGTCTTGGTTAGTGAATCAATATCAAACAACAAGTTTGGTCCACTCCCTGCAACATTAGGTGTACTCTCACTAAACCTAACATGCAAGTTCTCTTCTACTTTCCTGGTCCTACTATTGAATAGTCTAAAAGCTTTGCTATTCATTGAGTATTCAACAAAGAAACCTTCATCAACCTTGCCATCAAACTTGCCCAAGTGATCTATGGTATTCAAGATAGTAACTGGACACCCAAATGGTCTTAAGAAATCTAGCAATGGTTTTCTACCATGTAAAAGTTCATAAGGGGTCTTGTTGTGAGGCTTAACTACTTTACTTCTATTCTGCACATAGCAAGCAGTATTGACTGCTTCAGCCCAAAAAGTAGTAGGTAATTTAAAATCAGCTAACATTGTTCTAGCACCCTCAATAAGTGTCCTATTCCTCCTCTCAGCAACACCATTTTGTTGAGGAGTTCTGGCTACAATATACTGTCTCTCAATACCTTTTATCTCACAAAGCTGGTTCATATCCCTATTCTTGAACTTCCATTGTCACATCTTATCACTTTAACCTTATGATTAACTAGGTTTTCTATCCTGGTTATGAAAGCCTTAAGAATGCCACTGGTTTCATCCTTAGATGCTAAAAAGAAAACCCAAGTAAACCTACTATAATCATCTGTGACAACTAGGCAATACATCTTTTTCATCAAACTTTTTACAAATGTTGGTCCAAATAAATCCATGTGCAACAAATGTAAAGGCTGACTTATAGAGTTCACTGCTTTGGTCTTATAAGAAGCTCTGTGTTGTTTTCCCTTCTGATGAGCAACACAGATTTTAGTATTTTCTAAAACTTTTGAAGGTAACCCTTTTACAACGTTTCCCTTAACCAATTTATTAATTTTTTTGAAATTTAAATGTCCAAGCCTTCTATGCCAAAGCTTAGATTCATCAGATGTGGCCTTTGCAAAGAGACAAGTCAAACCTCCTTTGGGAACCACATTCTTTAAATCAACACTGTATATGTTGTCTGTTCTAGGAACTTTAAGCAAAACGTGACTTTCATCAGTCAACTTAAAGTCAGAAGACAAGACAAAACCTTCAGTGTCAGTAAAAAGAACAATGTTCGTTTTGTCACACATTTGTGAGACACTAAAGAGATTAAACTTAAGCTCTTTTACAAAGTACACATTATCAAAATCTAATTTACCAGTTTTTATCGTACCTTTGCCTGTGATTTTCCCTCCTTTGGGATTACTTCCAAAAGCAACATATCCTCCATCAATTACTTCAAAATCAGTGAGATAGGACATGTTTCCAGTCATGTGCCTTGAGCATCTACTGTCAAATACTCCTTTATCCTCTAATTCCACCTGTGGATTGCCCTGCACATAAAGTAAGAAAATCAGTTCATTTTGGGGACCCAAGCCATTACTGACTTGGATATGCCTTGTGCATCAACATAATCATACTTCTTTAAAACTATGGATGCACTGCTGTGTCTGGAGACATGATCTAAAACTTTAACTTTTGGTTTTCGGACCCAACAAGCTCAGGCCTTAACAACATAAAAATGATTTCCCAAAACAATATCAGTTATTGCTTTTGGCTTAGCAGTAGAAACTACTGCTTTTGCCTTAGTAGTACTAAATGTTGTATTCTTTTGAAAAGGCCTTTTTACAGTTGAATGTGCTTTATTTAAAAACTGTAACATGGATTTAGCACCATTCACTGTTCTTTTTGAGTTAGTAGTACTAACTGATCTAGCAGTATTAGTTACTACTGTTGGTTTAGAAATATTTTGCTTGCCAGTATTAACTGATACTAAGCCAGATCTCATTTGTACTGCTGTTGGTGTAAAACCCGAAAATCTAAAACATGCAAAAATTACCAAAATGCCCCTGAAAACTTTAAAATTTAATTAAAGCTTAATTAAAGTTCCGAATCGATCCCAAACTTCTGGAAACGAACAAGATATGACACAAAATAATTTTGACGACTTTGATTAATATTTATACAAGTTGTGAGATGACCAAAATACCCTTGTGTATACCGAAAATTTAAATACATAATAATTATTAATTAAAAACCTTTATAACATAAAAGTAATTAAGGAAAATAAATTTAATTTGGTAAATTGATTGGGCCATAATGAAGGCCGGTTCTTTAGGCCTATTTCCCTCCCCCTTAACTTGGTCTAACACATTATATCACTCCACAAATTATTTTCTTCCATTAAACCCTAACAAACAAATAAGCCGCCACTCTTAAAAATCACCCACACCACATCCAAATTTTTTGAAGAAAAGAGGCATTTTTATGGAGTTCCTCATAGTGCCAAGAAGGTGGGAAAAATAGCCACAAGGTCTTGGAGTTCATCGTTTGGTCGTGGTGATTTTATTGGGTCGAAAAACCCTAACCGAGCAACAATAATCCATAGCGTGTAATCCTTTGATCTATAATCTTCCTGGTAATTTTCTAGCCTTCTCCTAATCTTATATAACATGTAAAAATCATTGAAATCGAACCATGCACCATATATTGATCGTATGGAAATTATGTGTTTTGAAACCCTAAAATCGAATTAAATCTATAAATCTTGTATACGAATTTTTTGGGCCAGGTTATTATTTTTCATGGCTTCTATGGGTGTCATATAACATGATAAAAATGGTCATTCGAATTATTTGAGTCGAATTTGTGATTTATGGAATTATTTGTATATCGGATTTTTGGAAATAAAAAGAGAAATTGTGGGAAAAATTTAAAACCAATCGAACTAGGGTTCTTGTGTGATGAAATCTGGTAATAAGTGATGAATAATGATGATAAAATTATTTCACAATGATTGGGATTACTAGGGTTTGATTTTAAAAATGTTTTGTTATTACCGATTGGTAAATAATTAGTTAAGGGTGTGTTTTGTAATTATTAAAACTTGTGGGATATTTTTGTAATGTTTTATAGATCAGGGGGAACATATAAAAATTATGATAGGAGGGCCTTATTTGTAAATTGAGCGAAATGTGGATTTAATTTGTAAATTATATGGCGATTTGAAATAAAATGTCTAGGGTGTATTTTGTAACTTTTAAAACTCAAGGGCTATTTTTATAACTTTATTTGGACTGTTTATAATTCATATAAAATATAACATGAGGGTGTCATGTGTAATTTTTGTATTTAAAAGGATTAAAATGTTTAATTACATAAATTATAAGTCGAATTGAAAATAAATAAAAATGAGGGACTAAATATGTAATTTCTGGAAACTTGGTGCTGTTTTGAGTAGTAAATTATATTCAGGGGGTTATGTACTATTTTGATAATTTAATGGCTTAATATGTAATTGTTAATAATTAAAGGTTGAAATTGTAATTTAAAGGACTAAATATGTAACTTTGATAACTAGAGGGACTTGATGTGAAAATTGTGAATGTTTAAGGGTGTATTCGTATAACATGTTGAAATAAGTGTTCATTGTGTAAAATTGGGAAATTAAGGGTTTAATGTGTAATTATAAATACCATAAGGTTTAAAATGTAACTTATGTAATTCCAAGGGTATAAAATTTAAATTATGAAATCTAAAGGACTAAAGGTGTAATTTTGGATAACTTGAGAGTGAGAATGAGTTAATGGTGATATTTTCATTTTAAACCTTGAACTTTGGCAAATTTACACTTATAACCCTGAACTATGAGAAACTTGTCATAACTAACCCTGAACTTGTGTAACTTGTTAAAATGAATATTACTTCCATAATAAGCTAATTAAAGATTTGACTTGAATTATATCACTTGAATCTTGCTAAATATGGTAACTTACTAATTATGGAAACCTGCTAAAAATAGAAAGTTACTAAAAATAGAAGTTACTTATAATGGGAAAATAACTGAACCCCTTTCGTATTTCTGTCTTCTACTCCTTTAGGTTCAAGGAGGGAGTGATCTTGATCCCTGTCAGCTACTCTTGTGTTTGTGCTTGCTATTTGAATAAGGTACAGATATTCTGCTCTTCTTGTAAAGAGCCTTCGTCTTATTTCTGATTCCTGATTCATTGTTATGTTTCCCCTTGTATTGTGAACCATAGATTTGAACCTTTGTCTTGAACCCTGTCATGAACCTGAACTTGAACCTTGATACACTTGATATGAACCATTTGACTTGAACCTTTGACTTGAACCCTGCTATGACATTTGACATGATTTGTTCACCCCTGATAACCTGGATAATTAAGACCTTGGGTACTTGAAGGTTCATAGGATTTTAGAACTACTTTTAGTTGTATATGAAAAGGTTTTTGAACAATTCCTTAAAAGGCTTTTATTATGAAACTGTTCTAACGATCATTTTATTAAAACCATGTAAAAAGGATTTCTTATAATAAACTATTATGAACCTTCCAGTATTTGACCTTTCTGATATGGACCTCCTGATAATGAACCCCTGTATCTATCTCCTGTCTTGAACCCTGATATGAACCCTGATATGAACTCTGATATGAACCCTGATATGAACCCTGATATGATACCTGACATTTGATACCTGAGACTTGACACCTGAGACTTGACACCTGAGACTTGATACCTGAGACTTGACACCGAGACTTGATACCTGACCTTGACCCACAGTTTGAGACTACGAGCCACCCACTAGGCATGAGGGTTTCATGTCCATGTCATTGATGCACCGGTGGCATGACTCTAGGGCAGGAGAGTGATGTCCTGTCCCGTCCCCGACCTGATTTGATTTGTTATGTAGAGGGAGACCCTGTGGCCTGCGGGGGCGCATGGATGCATCCTAGACATGTCCTGGTTTGTTTGTGTTATTTCCTGGTGACTGAAGAGTGTGTGCGATACACGTCTTTCACAACCCCTGGGAGCTCATGACTCCAACCCCTGGAGGTATCCCCTCACCCTGTTTCCTGGTATGCTGAGGTCACCCCTCCATACACCCTGATATATGTGATTTGATGTGATATGTTTGGGCTCGTAGAGGATTTCTGTTCTCCTGAAACCTTGTAACCAGATGACCTGATACTTGACCTGATACTTGACCTGACATTTGCCCTGACTTGATTTAACTTGGGTTTGTGGTGGATTTCTGGTTATGTTACCCTATGACATGATACTGGACTTGACTTGATTTCGACTTGGGCTGGTGGTGGGTTCTGGTTTCATTTGAACCTATCATTGTAACCATTCTTAGTTCCTGGTATGTCTGCATAACTCTCTTGTATTCCTTTTCCTGACTCTTGTTACTCCTGGTATTATTTCCTTTACTTTATTATTCCGTTACTACTGCTTTGTTTCCGTTATATCTGTTCACTGGGCTTTTTAAGCTCAGCCGCACGTTTTCTTCTCGTGTGCGGCAGGTTATAAGCAGGACGACGGGTTTGGGTATGAGCAAAGAGACTTTTGGACTTAGAAGACCTTGATAGTTATTCTGAAGTAGAAGTCATTAGAAGGATTGCGTTGCAGACTTAGTATTTAGTTTTGTTTCATTCTTAACCTTATAATGTTAGTATTTCATTTGTAACCTTTGACATTTTATTGTATTACTATTGAAGTATGCTTTGTTTGATCTGATATGAAACCATTAATGTGACATCTTTACCCTTGCCGGGTTGGGGTGTTACAGTTGGAACCATGTTTCTTTTAGCAAAGGAGTGAGTGTTTTGAGCAAAAATTTGATGATTCACCCTCTTAGCATAGTTCCAAATAGGTTTTTGATAGTAATAACAATTTTCCTGTAAATGTTCAAAACTACCACAGTGATAACAAGCCTTGCTAAACATCTCAAAGTCACTTCCTAACTTTTGTGACATCAGGTTATGCCAATTTCTCTGGTTACCTCTAGGCCTGTTAGTGTACTCCCTAGGTTCCTTAGTGTATTCAACAATTTTCCTAGACACATTATCACCAAAACTAGGTTTGACAAACTTAATTTGTTCAACTCTAGGTTAACTGTTTTACCTTCTGACTTAGGTGTAGACTCCACCTGTTCCTTATCATCATAAGACACCCAATCTTCAATGATAGGTGCATCACTATATGTCTTTTCAACATTAGGTTTTGTTGGGAATAAAATGTTCAAGTTAAAGAGCCTGCCAAAGATGTCAAAGAGCCTGCTAGTTGATTTTGAAATGTATGAAGATGTTCTACCAGTACCTTCTGGGTAGAAGGTACTGCTAGTTGACAAAGGGCCTGCCAAGCTATATGTCAAGTTGATTAGATATTTTGCAATAGATATTTAGTTGAATTATTAGTCTTTGTACATTGTTATACGTTATGTAGAAGTAGTTTAGTCTTCTGTGGTGTACAGAAGAATATTGCAGAGTTGTACATTGGTAGTTGTATTTAATTGTAGGCTAGAATAGTCAAAGTATCTTATTATATTAAACCACTTGACAACTTGTAATAAGGTGTCCTTATCTTATAAAAGGATACCTTAGTCACCACTTCATGCATGCATCTTTTCCAACCATTAACCAAAACCGAACTATCTCTCAAGTAACTTAGTTACTCAACTCTCAAATCCTTTTACAATCTTAGATTCAAGATTACTTTGTAATCCCGGTGATAGCTAGATCATCCGTATTATTTCATCAATAATATTGAATCGTTTTGTGTTAACTAAAGTTGTTTTCTTTGTTCATTGTACACTCACGTTTACATAAACTCACCACCTTGTGTTCTTTTAAGTGTGTTGTAGTAGATTCCGCATGCTAAACACATTCATACATAAATATCTCTCAAACACATTACTAAGATTCACATCCCAAGTGTTTGATCCCTTTCCACAAGTGGTATCAGAGCTAGGCTTGATATTTACTAATTTAAAAGAACAATGGATGTTGAACATATTCAAAAAAATGTTGCAGCTAAACTTCCATTACTTAAGCAAAATGAGTTTGATATGTGGCGACTAAGGGTAGAACAATACTTTCAAGTGCAAGACTATGCACTTTGGGAGATCATTGAAGAAGGCAACTCATTTAAACCCTCAATCACCACTACAATAGTAAACGATGCACTTGTCACACAAATACAAACACAACCAGGAAGTGCAGAAGAAAAAATTCAGAAGCGAAATGATCTAAAAGCAAGGAGTATGTTATTGATGACTATTCCAAATGATCAGCTTTTGATCTTTAACAAATACAAAGATGCCAAAACCCTTTTTGAAGCTATTGTGGCTAGATTTGGTGGTAATGATGCTACCAAGAAAACACAGAAAACACTTCTCAAACAACAATTTGAGAACTTTACAGCCACAACCAATTAGTCTTTGGACAGTATGTTCAATAGACTTCAGAAGCTTTCAAGCCAATTAGCCATCCATGAAGTGATGATAACTCAAGAAGACCTAAACTCTAAATTTCTTAGGAGTTTACCTTCAGAATGGTCTATGCATGTCATTGTCTGGAAGAACAAGCCAGATATTGATCAGATGAGTCTTAATGATCTCTACAACAATTTCAAAATAGTAGAGCATGAAGTAAAGAAGACCACTGGGTTAAGCTCAGGAAATATGGCATTTATTTCATCTCCAAGCATCTCAAAGGTTGATAATGAAGAAAAAGGTGGCAGAGAAGAAGGTACTGCCAACACAACCTTTGGTACTGCTAGTACTTCTAGTAGTACCAAAACCATTTTAGATGAAACAATTGGGTGTGCTTTTCTTACATCTCAACACAATGGGTCCATATTAACATTTGAAGATCTTCAAGAGATTCATCCTGATGATCTTGAAGAGATGGACATAAAGTGGCAACTTTCACTTTTGAGCATTAGAGCTAAGAAGTTGTTGATGAGGACTGGCAAGAAGATAATGATAAATGGAAATGAGCCTGCTGGCTATTTGATTTTGAAATGTATGAAGATGTTCTACCAGTACCTTCTGGGTAGAAGGTACTGCTAGTTGACAAAGGGCCTGCCAAGCTATATGTCAAGTTGATTAGATATTTTGCAATAGATATTTAGTTGAATTATTAGTCTTTGTATATTATTATACGTTATGTAGAAGTAGTTTAGTCTTCTGTGGTGTACAGAATAATATTGCAGAGTTGTACATTGGTAGTTGTATTTAATTGTAGGCTAGAATAGTCAAAGTATCTTATTATATTAAACCACTTGACAACTTGTAATAAGGTGTCCTTATCTTATAAAAGGATACCTTAGTCACCACTTCATGCATGCATCTTTTCCAACCATTAACCAAAACCGAACTATCTCTCAAGTAACTTAGTTACTCAACTCACAAATCCTTTTACAATCTTAGATTCAAGATTACTTTGTAATCCCGGTGATAAGTCAAAAGTGGAGTGTTACAACTGCAACATGAAGGGTCACTACTCTAGAGAGTGTAGAAGACCTAAGAAGCAGGATGACAAGGGTAGAGGGTTTGACAACAGGAATAAAGGAAGCTTTGAGAAGAAAGGAAGCTTTGAAAGCAAGAGTAAGGCTGTTGAAGTTGCTGAGCCAAAAGCAATGGTTGCTATTGATGGCATGGGTTTTGATTGGAGTTTCATGGGTGAAGATGAGTCAACTTCAGATGAATTGGCTTTGATGGCATTCTCCACTACTGAGGTACAAATTACAAAATGTTCTACTACTTGTAAAGCTTTTGATGAATTAAAATCTTATATAAAACTTTATGATGAGCTGAAAGTAGAAGAAAGAAAAACCAATCAAAAATTAGTTGATCATAAGTGTGGTATGGCCAAACTAGAAAAACAAATCATTCACTATAGAGAAAATGAACTCACCTTTACTGATGCTAAAGCTGCTCTTAATAGACAAATATTTTTGAAAGATTCAGAAATAGAAATGCTAAGGACTGAGTGTACTAAAGTGACATTGGCTAGAGATAATATTCAACTGACTGTTACTAAATTGGAAATTGCTTCTGAATGCATTAGAAGCATAGTTGAGAATCAGATGAATAAGAGAATAAAATCAGGGATAGGATACAATGAATGTCCACCTCCTTATAGAGGAATTCCTTGTCCCCCAGGATCAGATCTTGCTGAATCAGGTTTGCATGAAATTATTAACAAACCATTAGCTAAACCTGTAGAGAAAGGTGAACCTTCTGAGAGTGCTAAGATTGCCTCACTCTCTAAGGTGCTCACTGATAAGAAACCAAATATTCTAATCATTGAAGATTGGGTATCTGATGATGATGAAGATGAGACTATTCCTATCAAAGGAAACAAAGTAGGACCAATCAGTCCTAAGAGAGTAGAAATTAAGGCTAAGCCTAAAGCTGTTTTGAAAACAGTTGAAAGTTGTGAAAAATGTAATAACAAACCTAGGGGAAGCCAAAGAAATTGGAACAACCTTAAGTCACAACAACTAGGTGATGACTTTGTCATGTACAATAAGGCTTGTTATTACTGTGGTAGCTTTAATCATCTTCATGCTTATTGTAATAAATGGGTTTCTGGGAGTAAATCAAAGTCTAAAACAAATGTTACTCACCCCAGAAAAGGTTTTGTTAAGTCTAACACCCCAAAATCTAAACATACTGTTAGACAAAATAAAGCCTGTTATTACAAAACCAACTGATAAGGGTACAAGAAACACTTTCAAATATGTACCAAAAGTTGTGAATAGTCCTATTCAAAAGAAATCTGTGGTCAAAACACAAATTTGGAAACCAAGAACCAAAGGTCCTGCTAGACCAAATGGTACTGCCAAAGTTGGTATTGCCAAAATTGGTACTGATAGACCAAAGACCACAAAATGGATAAAAAGGGAAAGTGCTGTTAAGTCCTCAGCATGTTGGATATGGAAACCAATCCAATCAAAAGGTGCATCAACAATCCTGAAAAGGTTTGATTTCATTGATGCAAGAGGCAAACCCAAGTCTGTCATGGCTTGGGTACCCCAAGAAAACTAATATGTTTATTCATGTGCAGGAACATTCATCTGATATTGGAGATCAGGGATATGTTGATAGTGGATGTTCAAGGCACATGACAGGCAACATGTCATTCCTCTCACACTTCAAAACATTTGATGGAGGATATGTTACCTTTGGGGGAGGAATTAAAGGAAAGATCACTGGTAAAGGTACTATCAAAACCAGTAAACTAGATTTTGAAAATGTGTATTTTGTGAAAGAACTTCAGTTTAATCTCCTTAGTGTCTCACAAATGTGTGACAAAAATAACAATGTTCCATTTACTGACAATGAATGTATGGTTCTTTCTTCTGATTTTAAAATGCCTGATGAAAGTCAGATCCTTCTTAAAATCCCAAAAAGGAATAGTATGTACAGTGTTAATTTAAAGAACATTGATCCTAAGGAGAGTTTAACTTGTTTGGTAGAAAAGGCCTCATTGGATGAATCTATGCTTTGGCATAGAAGACTTGGTCATGTAAACTTTAAAACAATCAACACTATTGCAAAATATGATTTGGTAAGAGGTTTACCCAAAAATATTTTCCAAAATGACCAAACCTGTGTTGTTTGTCTAAAAGGCAAACAACATAGAGCTTCTTGTAAGCCCAAGACCCAAAACTCTATTTCTCAGGCTTTATATATGCTTCATATGGATCTTTTTGGTCCTACTAATGTGTGTAGCATGAATGGGAAAAGATATTGTCTTGTTGTTACTGATGACTATAGCAGATTCTCTTGGGTTTTCTTTTTAAGATCTAAACATGAAACTAGTGAGATTCTTAAATCATATATCACTGAGGTAGAAAACCAATCTGATAAGAAAGTCAAATTCATCAGATGTGACAATGGGACAGAGTTCAAGAATAGGGTTATGGATGACTTTTGCAAGGAAAAAGGCATAAAAAGAGAATTTAGTGTAGCCAGAACACCTCAGCAAAATGGAGTAGCAGAAAGGAAGAATAGAACACTTATAGAGGCTGCTAGAACTATGTTAGTAGACTCTAAGTTGCCTATTTAATTTTGGGCTGAAGCAGTAGGTACTGCTTGTTATGTACAAAACAGGGTTCTTGTGACAAAGCCACATAGAAAGACACCTTATGAACTTTTCTTTGGTAGAACACCATCTTTAAGTTTTATGAGACCTTTTGGTTGTCATGTCACTATTCTAAATACCAAAGATCATTTAGGCAAGTTTGATGGAAAAGCAGATGTAGGCTATTTGATAGGGTATTCTTTGCAGAGTAAAGCCTATAGAGTGTTTAACACTTGCAATAGGCTAGTGGAAGAGA
This sequence comes from Artemisia tridentata subsp. tridentata, assembly GCA_021014915.2. Taxonomy (NCBI): domain Eukaryota; kingdom Viridiplantae; phylum Streptophyta; class Magnoliopsida; order Asterales; family Asteraceae; genus Artemisia; species Artemisia tridentata. Next base: position 67,611,495 of record CP139504.1, on the reverse strand, counting down.
ATCTTCACATAGAGTTTCAAGAGAAACTAACAAATGTGAAAGGAATTGGACCAGATTGGATGTTTGATATTGATAGGCTTTCAGAATCTATGAATTATGTGCCTGTTTCAGGTACAAATACTAATGATAATGCAGGTTTTGAAGACAATGTTGAAACTCCTAAAGATCAAGATTTCATCTGGATGCCAATTTGGAAAAGAATGGATCTATCTTCAAGTCAAGAAGAACCTTCAAACACAACAAATGAAGGCAATGAAGATGATCATGGAACTCAGAATCAAGAGAATCAAGAGAGTAGTGCAAATGACAATGGTACTGCTAGTTCATCAGATGGTCCTGCTAGTTCAAGTATTGATATTGCTGAGCCATTGAATGTTCAAATAGATGATTCTTTACCAGAAGAGGTGGGGATTAGCAATCTTCCATCTACCTATGAAGTTCCTAAAACACCCAACACTAGAATTCTCAAAGATCACTCAACTGATGATGTGATTGGTAGCATAAATTCTGGTGTTAGAACAAGATCTCAAGTTGGTTTATCTTAAGTCTTGTCTTCAGATGAAGAAGGGTTTATCTCCTCTATTTATGAAGAAAAGAATCATGATATTGCCAACATATGCATGTTTTCATGTTTTCTATCTCAGGCTGAACCCAAAAACATAAACAAAGCTTTAGATGATGAAAGTTGGGTGGAAGCAATGCAAGAAGAGCTTCTCCAATTCAAGATTCAGAAGGTTTGGATATTGGTTGATTTGCCCAAAGGTCATAGGGCAATTGGAACCAAATGGGTATTCAGAAACAAGAGAGATAAAAGGGGTATAGTGATTAGAAACAAAGCAAGATTGGTAGCTCAAGGATATACTCAAGAAGAAGGGGTAGATTATGAAGAAGTGTTTGCTCCAGTTGCAAGACTTGAAGCAATTAGGCTATTCTTGGCCTATGCTTCATTCATAGGCTTCACTGTCTATCAAATGGATGTTAAGAGTGCATTTTTATATGGTAAAATTGAAGAACCAGTATATGTCTCTCAACCTCCAGGCTTCATTGATGCAGAGTATCCAGAAAAAGTTTATAAAGTTACCAAGGCTCTTTATGGTCTACACCAAGCTCCAAGGGCATGGTATGAAACATTGGCCTGTTTTCTACTAGAAAGTGGATTCCAAAGAGGCAGGATTGATCCAACTTTGTTCATCAAAAGAACAAAGAAAGACATCTTGCTAGTGCAGATTTATGTTGATGACATTATCTTTGGATCAACAAACCAAGACTTGTGTGTAGAATTTGAAAAACTTATGCATAGTAAGTTTGAAATGAGTTCCATAGGGGAACTTACTTTCTTTTTGGGTCTCCAAGTGAAACAATCCAAAGAAGGCATATTTATCAGCCAAGATAAGTATGTAGCAGAGATCCTAAGGAAATTTCAGTTTGCTGATTCTAAAGTTGCAAGTACACCAATGGATCCAGACAAAGGGCTACTCAAGGATTGGGTCAATGATTGGGTCTTTGATGTACCTTACATCATCAAGACCAGATATCATGTTCTTAGTATGTGTATGTGCAAGGTTTCAAATACATCCCAAAATCTCTCATCTCACAGCAGTCAAAAGAATCTTTAGATATCTCAAGGGTCAACCTAGGTTGGGTCTTTGGTATCCAAGGGAATCATCTTTTGAATTGGTGGCTTATTCGGATAGTGACTATGCTGGTGCAACTCTAGACAGAAAATCCACAACTGGTGGATGTCAATTTCTTGGTTGCAGACTCATCTCTTGGCAATGCAAGAAACAAACAATGGTGGCCAACTCTACAACTGAAGCAGAATATGTTGCTGCTGCAAGTTGTTGTGGGCAAGTTCTTTGGATCCAAAATCAAATGCTTGACTATGGGTACAATTTTCTTTACACCATTATTTATATTGACAATAGCAGTACTATATGTATCATTAAAAACCCAGTTCAACACTCAAAAACAAAACACATTGAAATCAGACACCATTTCATAAGGGATTGCAATGAGAAAAGGTTAATACAAGTTGTTAAAATTGATTCTGAAAAGAATTATGCAGACCTTCTCACCAAAGCTTTTGATTTAGGTAGATTCAAATATCTTGTAGGAGGTATTGGAATGATAAATCTTTGAAAAACATGTGTTTTTGTTCATAAAATTAACTGGTATTGGCTTTTAAACATGATACTGCTAGTTAGTCAAAAGGTACTGATAGTTCATAATTGGTCCTCCTAGTATAAAATTTGCTATGTTTTGTTCATATTGATGCTTAAATGTTTAAAATACTATAGATCAAGTGCTTTGCACTTTGTTCTTTTGGTTTGCAACTAACACATTTCAGGTTGATCACAAAACAAGAGTTCTTTCAAACAAAAAGGGGCAACAAAAGTTATATTAATCTCAGGGGAGATAACCATCTCAGGGGAGGATATGATAGCCCAGAATGGAAGAGAAACCAATTTATGAAAGCAAAAGACAAGAGCATACAAGATGATGCAGAGTTGGAAAAAGAGAGAGTTAGATCACATATCTAGAAGGGATGAAGCATTTATCAAGGAGAAAGTTCTATCTAGATCAAACTAAGGAATATTTCAACTCAAAGGCATGAAATTAGATGATTTCATTTGTTGAACCAATCATCCAAGATACACAGCATCATTGCCTTTTTAAATTTCCCCCATCCAAGGAAATTGCACCATCTTTAGGTCAATATGGATTTTGGTATTCAGTTCACCAAGTTTTTACAAACTTAAGAGCTGGCTAGTCCATAAGCAAACGGCTTTTGGTAAAGACAAATCAAATCCGTTGATGGTTGATAGTTTACCAAAAACTATATGGTTGTTAACTAACCATACTTAATTGTAAATAGTTAGCTAGTCCTTAAGCAAACGGCTTTTGGTAAAGACAACTCAAATCCGTTGATAGCTGGTAGTTTGCTAAAAACTATAAGGGATTTTTATAAAACTTTCAAAGGTACTGGTAGTTAAAAAATTAGGTACTGCTAGAGTAAAATGGTACTGCTAGATAGCCGTTGAGCCTGTCAGAAAAAGTTTTAGCCGTTGGGCCTGGTAGTTATAATTAGCCGTTGGGGTAGTTATGTAAATTACTGATGATTATATTATATTATATTTCACATATAAAAGATCTTTTTAACCGCCTTTTCAATTACTTATTATAATCTTTCTTATTGTCGGTTAAAAGTAATTCTCACATATCTTCTTTCATCAGTCCCTATCATAATTCACATACACCTTTCATCTTCTACCAGTACTACCAACAAATCCCACCAACATATTCAAAATTTTCATTATGGATTCCACAGTTGTTCTAAACATTACCAACGTCACAATCAATTAGCATTTTTGGAGAAGTCAGAGGATAATGCCTCTTTTCATCAAGTAGTGGACTTTTTAAATAACTCCTACATCAGGTTTGCTTTACTAGTCAATCCCACTATTTATGAAACTCAAATTTCACAATTTTGGAAAACAGCTAAAATTGTAACTTCTGAAAATGGGGAACAAAGAATTAAGGCCAAAGTGAATGGTAAACATTTGACTCTTACTCAGTCATCCATAAGAAGACATCTTCATTTGGATGATTCTGATGGTATTAGTCAGTTGCCAGATACTGAGATTTTTGAAAATTTGGAAAGAATGAGGTATCATGCTGAGTCTAACAAACTCACTTTTCTGAAAAAGCATCTTACTCCACAATGGAGATTTTTGATTCACACAATCCTTCATTGTTTGAGCCAGAAGAAAACCTCTTGGGAGCAATTTAGTGGAAAAATGGCTTCTGCTCTCATCTGCTTGGCTACAAACAGAAAATACAATTTTTCAAAACGTATTTTTGAAGGATTGATTAAAAATGTGAAAAGTGAAACAAAGTTTTTGATGTATCCAAGATTTATTGGATGCATCATTGCAAAATTAAAACATTTGTTACTTCCCACAGACTCAATTTATGAAACACCAAAACTTTCTCACAAAGTATTTTCAAACATGAGAATTGGTTTTAGAGGGGAAGATATACCACTATTTGATGAAATGTTACCACAACATCAAGAAGAACCAACACCATCAGCTGAATCACCATCATCTAGTTCTTCCACTGGTTACATCTCACCAACACATCAAACATCACCAATACCATCTCCAGTACCATCAGCAACACCACCACAATCATCACATCATGTATCACAAACCAAATCACCTCAGACAATGCAAGAACTAAAAGAGAAGGTGAAGTTCTTAGAAGATGCTCTTAAAAGTCAAAGCAAGAAATTTTCTGAGATCAACATCAAATTAGTCAAGAGGGTAAAGAAATTGAAGGGTGAAATGAAGAAGCTAAAGGGTAAAAGATCTGCAAAGGTTGTTTTATCTGGTTCTTCAAAATCAGATGCTGATAGGTTAGGTCACTCTTCCAAAAAGGGGAGGATGGATAGTTCTGAAGATGAGGAAGAGGCTCAATTTGAATTCCATGAAGGAAATCAAGCTTATGATGAAGAGCCTACTGGGCCAGAGCAAGAGCCTGCTAGGATTGAGAGGCTATTGGCTATGGGGTACAAAGGGTCTGCTGAGAAAGTGTACAAGAGAAAGAGGGATGTAGAGCCTCAAGGGAATTTGTTTGTTCAGGGGAGGATTTTTGTTGCTGATGAGCAGTCTTGTGCTCCATCTCAAGAACCAACTCCAAAGGATAAGGGCAAAAGCATTATGATTGAAGATGAGCCTAAGTCCAAGAAGTTGAAAAGAACACAACAAATTCAGATGGCTTTAGGAGAAGAAGAGGCCAAAAGGGTTCATGAAGAAGAACTAAAAGCACTTGAAGCTTCAAGAATGCTTGTAGTAATGAAAGAGCAGAAAGATGCTGAAGATGCTGCTCAGACTCTTCTTGATACTCAAATTGCTCAAGAAACCTTTGATGCACAGATGCAATGGATTATTGCTAATGATCCAATTGTGAAAGGCCAAGCAGCAATAATAGTAAATGACAAGAATCTCAATTCTGATGAGAAAACAGAAGCACTTGAATCTTTCATCAACAAGAAGTATAAAGAAGCAGCTCTGGCTGACATTTTTTAAAAGATGAAGGAAAGTCAGAAAAGAGGTTTTAAGGTGGGCCAATCTCAGAAAGATCAAGTAATTTTTATGAAGAGATTTCTAAAAGGTCAAGCAAATTGGACTGATTATCAACTGAAGAAGAAATCTGCTGATGAAATCTACTACTTGTATTTTCAAGCCTACAAAAGTCTTTACTACAAAGTTCCATATGATGTAAAGCCCTCAATGAAGAAGAAGGATGCTCAAAAGAAAGAAGTAGCAAAATTGGACACAGAGCAAGTAAGTAAGATGTTAATTACTTTGCCAACTATCATACATGCTGATCCAATTAGCTGTAGATGACCTATTATTGATTGGGAGATCAACCATGATAGATTAGGAAAGTCATGGAAAATAATAAGGGTTGGGGGTCAGTCTGCTATCTTTAAGAATTTTGAAAATTTAGTTAGAGCATGTGACAGAGCAGACTTGGAAGAATTGTGGAATCTAGTGCAGATTAGGCTAGACACAAATTCTAGTACTGATGCTAAGGAACAAGAATTATGGGTAGAATTCAATAGGATGTTTGATCCTGAACCCAAAGATGTTCATTGGAAATATCCCTATTATGATCCTTCAACAACATGGGAATTTCTAAGCCATAGCAATATTCATCATCTTTACACACAAAGTGGGATAGAACTCTTTATGTTGGCTGAGAAAGAGTATCCACTTAGTTATGAAGTGCTTAAAACTATGATCTCCAAGAGATTAAGATGTGACAAAGATGAAGAGAAATCAGAAATTGTTCAAAGTTTGCTCAGGAGCATATTTGAACAATGTGAAAGAAAAAGGAAGAACAGAGAGTGAAGGTTTTTGGAAGAGTTCCCTCAAATCCTCAAGGTATGTATTTTATTCATCAGAAACTTGTGTACTTTAATGGAAATAACAAGTTTAGGGGAGGATTGTTGGGAATAAAATGTTCAAGTTAAAGAGCCTGCCAAAGATGTCAAAGAGCCTGCTAGTTGATTTTGAAATGTATGAAGATGTTCTACCAGTACCTTCTGGGTAGAAGGTACTGCTAGTTGACAAAGGGCCTGCCAAGCTATATGTCAAGTTGATTAGATATTTTGCAATAGATATTTAGTTGAATTATTAGTCTTTGTACATTGTTATACGTTATGTAGAAGTAGTTTAGTCTTCTGTGGTGTACAGAAGAATATTGCAGAGTTGTACATTGGTAGTTGTATTTAATTGTAGGCTAGAATAGTCAAAGTATCTTATTATATTAAACCACTTGACAACTTATAATAAGGTGTCCTTATCTTAAAAAAGGATACTAGTCACCACTTCATGCATGCATCTTTTCCAACCATTAACCAAAACCGAACTATCTCTCAAGTAACTTAGTTACTCAACTCACAAATCCTTTTACAATCTTAGATTCAAGATTACTTTGTAATCCCGGTGATAGCTAGATCATCCGTATTATTTCATCAATAATATTGAATCGTTTTTTGTTAACTAAAGTTGTTTTCTTTGTTCATTGTACACTCACGTTTACATAAACTCACCACCTTGTGTTCTTTTAAGTGTGTTGTAGTAGATTCCGCATGCTAAACACATTCATACATAAATATCTCTCAAACACATTACTAAGATTCACATCCCAAGTGTTTGATCCCTTTCCACAGGTTTCTCCTCATTAGACTTACTATTCACACCTAAAGACTTATCATCAGACTCAACTAAACAAGACAATTCAAATATAGGAGGTACATACTTTCTTGTAATCGAAGGAGGAACTTCATTATAACTTATACCATTACCTTTCCTCATCATTTGACACTCACTTGTCTTATTTAAACTTTCAGATGCAAATTCAAGCTTATTTACTTTAACTTGATGTTTTTCTTTTTCCTGATAAGCTGCATCTTTTTCTTTTTGAGCCTATTTTAACCTTTTAGTAAGTTCATTAATGACATTCTCTTTAACATAAAGCTTACTTTCAAGAATATTAACTTTCTCTACATACTCTGACTCATTCTGTTTAAAGAATTCAAGTCTTTGCTCAACATATTTTAAGCCTACTTTATTGCTTAAATTATCTAACTCTAACTTCCTTACATCTTCTACTAGTTTTTCATTCCTAGCCTTAAGTTCTTCAATAGTATCTGTTGGGCTATGAAATATCAAAGTACTGCTAGAAGTCAAAGTACTGCTAATCAAGTCAAAGTACTGCTGCTCGTTGAAGGACTGCTATGCAAATTGTTTAAGGACTAATGTGTAATTCTAGAATGTTCAGTTAGATTAGAGTTATATTTAGAATTACTTGTCGTTCAAGTTTGTAAACCGACTAGGGTTTTCCTTGTGCCTATAAAAGGATCCCTAGGTTGGCATTAGAGATATACGATTAGATAAGATTTTAGAGAGACAAGTTTACACGAAGAAGCTTGTTAGAAGTATTAGTGATTAGAGTTTGTTAGTGAATCTGTGTAAGAGAGCAGGTTCAAGGTTTTAATAATATTCGAAGTTGTTCATTAATTCTTCTTAGCTTTGTTGAAGTAGATTCCGCATACTTAGCAAAGTATATCAGTGTTTCATTATTAATAGTTTTGAATTCATTCAAAGTTGTTAAACCGTAGACAAGCTACAAGTTAGTTTGGTCAGAGTATATCGATCCAACAAGTGGTATCAGAGCTTGTGTGGAGACTCTGATTAAGAAGAAACTCTTAAAACCGATTTATCAACAAACCCTCAACGATGTCGACTGAAGCTGCACCTATCCCATCCATCACCTCACTCAGAATTCCTATCATCAAGAAGGGAGAATATGATCTCTGGAGCATGAAGATGAGGCAGTACCTTGCTATTACTGACCATGCTCTATGGGATGTGATTGTCAATGGTAATGTTGTTCTTGACGAACCTGTGCATGTTGAAGGCCAACCCAAACCACCTCAACCAACCTTGCCAGCAGCTACAAAGAGAAATCAAGATAACGCTCTCAACATACTGTTGTCTGCTATTCCTGATGGTCACCTACTGAAGTTCCATGATGCTAAGGATGCAAAGCAATTGTGGGCTGCGATCAAGACAAGATTTGGAGGTAATGATGCTTCAAAGAAGATGCATAGAAACTTATTGAAGTAGCAGTTTGAAACTTTCACTGTTGGTGAAAGAGAAGGTCTTGATGCTGCCTATGACAGATTCCAAAATCTACTTAGTATGCTAGAATTGTATGGAGCAGAGGTATCTGTTGAAGATGCAAATTTGAAGTTCTTAAGGAGTTTGCCATCTGTCTGGCATGTGGTTGCTACTATGATTAGAGGACAACCTGGATTGGAGTCTATGGACTTTGATGATCTCTACAACAATTTGAAAGTGTACGAGCAAGAGATGAATGGTCACAGTTCTCAAAAAACTCACAACATAGCTTTTGTGTCTTCTGAAAGCAGAAGCAGTACTTCTACTAAAAGTACTGCTTATCCTTCTCAAAGTACTGTTGGTGATACACAGCATGTTTGCACAATCACAACTACTCCCAACCCATCACCAACAAACAACACCAATTCTGATAATGTTGTACGTTCCTTCTTTGCACAACAAGCCACTTTACCTATTACCTATCAAGAAGACTTGTTGCAGATTGAAGAAGATGCTTTAGAAGAGATTGACATAAGATGGCAAGTAGCTATGATCACTGCAAGGATCAAGAAGTTCATGAACAAGACAGGAAGGGGAATTGATTTCAAAGCCAAACAGGGTATAACTTTTGACAAATCCAAGATTGAATGTTTCAATTGTCAAAAGCTTGGACACTTTGCAAGGGAATGCAAGTTTGCAAAATATCAGGCAAACAGGATGGTTGAACAACCCAAGGTTGAAAGAAAGGAGGTTCCTATTACTGAATCACAACCAAAAGCTTTGGTGGCTCAAGAAAATCTAGCGGAGATTGACTGGAGTGCTGAATTTGATGATGAACCAGTAACCTATTCTATGGTTGCCATGGAAGAGTTTGATTGGAGCACAACTTTTGATGAGGAACCAGGATATGCTGCTTTGGAATCAAGAGATGGTCTTAGAAGCTTTGACTGGAGCATGGAGGATGAAGATGAACCTGTTCAGATTGCTATGGTAGCTACTACACCAAATTCATCCAATGTCTCTGAGGTATGCTCTAAGTGTAATGATGTTTATCAAAAGTTGCTTAAAGAATATGTGACTGAAAGAGATAATTGTAGAACAGCTAGGTCTGAAGTAGCTGGTTATCAATTAACTTTAGAGTCAATGGAAGCCAAAATATTAACACATGAAAATAATGAAATGGCTTGGGCAGAAAAATATGAGCAACAAGATTACCAATTGAAATTAAGTGAATGGAAGTTAGGATGTAAGGTGTCTGAATTAGAAAAGATTACTAAGGAAAGAGATGCTTTGTTAGAAAAACTTGGTAGTATTAAACAGGCTGGTCTATCACATGTTCAATTTGTTGAAAAACAAAGAGTAATAAACAGTAAAGCTGGACTAGGTTATGGTGAAGATAGTAGTTCAGATGAGACCTTACCTAGTGATAAGGAAGAGACCCCACCTAGTGATAAGGAAGAGATTCCACCTAGTGATAAGGAAGAGATTCCACCTAGTGATGATGACCTTACAAGCTCAGAAGAAAACACATCTAGGAATGAGGAACCAATTAGTGAATCACCTCCTGAGTTTAAGAAAGATAAGGAGTACCACTCAGTTCCTCCACCCACTGGTAAGTTTCAACCACTTAGGACAGATGTTTCTCGTTATGGTGTAGACAACCTAGAGTTTAGGAAGAAGCTTACTGGTCAATTTAGTTCTGAGAAACCTAAGGATGATTTTCAAAGGGGTAATGATCAAAAGTTTCCTACAGCCTTTCAAAAGCAAGCAGTACCTCCAAAAACTTTTTAAAGTACTGCTGGACACTCAGCAGTACCTCCAAGAGAAACTTTTCAAAATACTGCTCACTATAGGAAACCTTTTAATCATAGAAGAGGATTTGAGAATATGGAGAGAAAGTTATGTTATGTATGCTATAGTCCTGATCATTTGATTAAGCATTGTGACTTACACTCAGAATATTTAAGTCAGTTCCCAAAGAATAGACCTGCCACCCATAAGCCAAGAGAGAGTAGACCAGTTTGGAATCACTCAAATAGGGTCAACCATAGTAATTTCTCTAAAGACTATAGGTACCCTCACCAGAAAAGAGTGTTTTCCAAACCACCAGTACCTTCACACATTGCTAAGTCTCAAGAAGTACCTTCTCAAAGGACTGATAAGTCTTCACCCAATCATGGTACTGCTAACACTTTTTCACATAGAAGACCTAAGAGATTCAATTCATATAAAAGGTCTTACACCTCAAGCAAAGTACCTAGATAAGAGAAACCTAAGGTTAAACGAAATTGGGTTAAGAAAGAAAGTACTGATGGGGAACAAGCAGTACTTTCATCAGATAAGGGTGAAACAGGGAGTGTTGTTGATAATACAACACAGGACATGGGACCAACTCAAATAATCATTGACCATGCCTTTAAAACTAGTGGAGATTACATACTGAAGGAATTCAAGTATGTCACTCCACAAGGGGAACACAAGTCAGTAATGGCTTGGGTTCCTAAAAGAAACTAACCCTTTTCTTTAATGTGCAGGGCAACCCAGAGGAGGAGCTTAAAGATCATATTATTGTTGATAGTGGTTGCTCTGGCAGCATGACAGGGGACAAGGAGATCCTGTCAGATTTTAAGGCATATTATGGAGGAAGAGTTACATTTGGTAATGATCCTGATGGAGGGAGAATCACTGGCAAAGGAACAATCAAGGCTGGATGTATTGATTTTGAGAATGTTAGATATGTGAAGGAGCTCAAGTTCAATCTTTTGTCAGTATCTCAGATTTGTGACAAGAAGTACCCAATTCTGTTCACTGATACAGAATGTCTCATTCTCTCTCCTGAGTTTAAGTTTGTTGATGATCACTTGGTAACATTGAGAGTACCAAGAACCAATGATGTGTATAGTTTAGACTTAAAGAGTCTCAATTCTGCTGGAAGAGCAACATGTTTAGTAGCAAAGGCATCATTGGAAGAAGCACATTTGTGGCACAGAAGACTAGGTCATGTCAATTTCAAGAACATCAACAAGCTGGTCAAAGGAAACTTAGTTAGAGGTTTACCTTCCAAAACATTCAAGACTGATCATTCATGTTTGGCTTGCAAGAAGGGTAAACAACATAAAGCTTCATGTAAGAAGCTTGAAGAAAGAGAAATTAGAGAACCTTTGGAGTTGCTACACATGGATCTGTTTGGACCAGTTTCAGTAGAGAGTTTAAACAAAAAGAAGTATTGCTTGGTTGTGACAGATGATTGTAGCAGATTTAGTTGGGTCTTTTTCTTGGGATTTAAAGATGAAACCTTTGATGCTATCCATGACCTGATACTAGCCCTTGAAAATCAATTGAGACTCAAAGTAAGAGGTATTAGATGTGATAATGGAACAGAATTCAAGAACAAACATGTTGGTCCACGAATTGTATGTGGATCACTAAGTAGTCTTGAATACCTAGTAGATGGTTAGGATAAATCCGAACCAATCTAATTGAGAAACCCTAGGTGATTGTTATTGTTAATGCGGAATCTTAACAAGAACAATGAAGAACACACACATATATCACTAACTTCGTATATTGATTATAATCACAATAGTGAACTCGTACAACTCTTGCCCAAACTAACAATCTTTAGGGATCCTTTTATAACACAAGGAAACCCTAATACTAACCGACTCAGAAGATATTCACAAATCTTCTATAAAGATACATACACGTTTTGTATCTTTTCCTAACATAACTCTAACAGACTTTCCTAACTTCACGACCAGACTTAACTTTATAAGTCAACCAGACTTAAACATGCTACCAGACTTAACATTACATTACCAGACCTAATAACACAAACAGACCTAACTTAGATAAACTACCAGACCTAAGTTGTCTGCTCTTGATTCGTATCATAATTCCCAACAATCCTCCCCTAACTTGATCTTCATGCTCCATGAACTTCAAGTTCTTCTGATTAAGCCTTCTGAGGATTGAATCTTGAACACTTTGAACTGTATTTAGGTCTTGTTCCTTTCTAGCAGCTTGAATCTTGATAAGCTCTTCTGATATGGTCTTTGCAGCAACATTGACTATATGTACACCAAATTCATTTAAGTTCCAGACTATTCTCATCACTTCCAAATGTGTTACCATCTGTGAGAGGTGAATCATTGAAAATGTAATGGATTTAAAATCTCTTTACCAATAGCCATTACCACTGGAGTAGCCAATTGTTTTGGTGTGTAAGACCATGGTACACTGATAACCATATGATTTTTAGCAAATCATCAGCTTATCAACGGATTTGTTAAGTCTTTACCAAAAGCCGTTTGCTTCTGGACTAGTCAATTCTTTGATGGAAAAGCACCTCATCATGGTGAATTGATTACCATTTATGGTTTTCCACAGCCTTTACCACAAGCCATAACCTTTTGGGCTAGCCAACTCTTCACTTATCTTAGATATGGTGAGTTGAATACCATACAATTTTTGGCAAATTGTCAGCCATAAACGGATTTGAGCAATCTTTACCTGTTAGCCGTTTGCTCAGGATTAGCCAGTCCTTATGTTGATGAGACAAGGTGGACTGATAACCTTTTGATGTGTTAGTGCAAAGCACCTCCACCAAGTGAGAAGTTCCAATAATCTCACTTAACAACTTGTGAAAATTCTTTCAAACACCCTTAGGCTACATCCTTCAAAGACTGCCTCTTAATCAAATCCAATAACATCTCATATCCTTCATCCTTCTTATCAGCATACAACCTTTTGCTCATCATTTCCTTGCAAACACTTGATGATAAAGGATATTCCACTTCTGCAAGCATATAAATATCAACATTCTTTAATGAAACACAATGTACTTTGCAGGTATGAAAATATCTCCAGCTGAAAATGTTTTGCTCTTCAGGAAGTTTCCACACTATATCAAACTCAGTTGGTGGCTCAAACATCACCTTCAAATTGCCCCAAAAGACTCTTTAAATTCATCTTCAGGTGGATGATCTCCATATTTAATGTTCACCAACTGATAAAGTTCTTGAAGATCCTCCCTATTCACATCATTTAAAATTCCAGCAAAATTCATATAAACAATGTCAGAATTATCTTCCCTTATTATTTGATATGCAGCCCTCTCACCAGTCATTATTAGTTGATACTTGACAACCTTAGTTGGTTCCTTTGTGCTTTCAATAGTCCCCATTGTGGCTCCTTCAGATGAAGGTTCTTCATCTAATTCCTCTTCGACAACCACTTTCTTGGATTTACTTTTCCTTTCCAAACCTTTTCTTCTTTGAAACACAATAGGCTTTATTACTTCAGCTTGCACTTCTTCTGTTGACTTACCAGCTTCAGGTTGTATATCAATCATCTTATCAGGTTCAATGACCAGTTCAGTCTCTTTATCCTTTCTTCCCTGAAAATAATATTTCTGCACATCATCATAGTCAATAGCTTTGTAACCTTGATCTCTTTCAAATGCCTTGAGATATGCTACTTGAATTTCCTCATATGACTTCCCTTTCATCTGTTCCAAAGATAGATGCATTTGATTCTTAAGATACATCTTCATATCATGTTTCTTTTCTGCCAAAGACATCTTCTTGGGAATCTTTGATTTCTTCTGAAGCTTGAACTTTTCTAAGAATCCACCCAATGTATCATTATTACTTCTTGCATTTATGAAGTCAGCTAACTGTTTGGCTCGATCATCAGCAGTTAAACCTTCAATAGTTAGAAGTTCTTCATACTTTGCTCTTACTTCATCATCAACATTGAGCAGCTTTGTAAATTCATCAGATTCTTCAGCCAATTGTCTTGCAATACTGCATCTAACATCTTTTGTCTTTCTTCTTCAGCAAAATCTTGTGCCTTAATCCTCTCAATTGCAGCCTCAGATGCAAGTTCTTCTCTTGTTTTTCTCTTAGACTTCTTTGGCAATGAAGTTTCCTCCACAACCTGCTTTCCCTTTCTTAGTGCAGATTGTTGCTCTTCAATACCAGAACTAAGTTCATTACCAGACTTTTCATCAGATATAGTCCCAAACTTTTCAATCTCTTCATCAACAGACAAAATTAACCTTCTTCTTTTCCTATCCTGTTTAATTTTGCCCATTGATTGAGCCAAAGTCTCTGCAACTTCCAGTGTCTCTGGGCTGATTGTGGTGACATTATCTTGAACAAGAGGTTCTTGAACTGGTGTTTGAAGAATATTTCCTTGTTCTTGTTTCAAATTTTAATCTTATATACTTCATAAATATCTCTTTTTACCGAAAATAGTGCAACGGTAATATTTTAGATAAATCTTTATTATTCTGACCAGATCTAACGGTCAAAAATATAACACTACCCGACCTAAATAGTCAACCAGGCCGAATCATAAACTTACCAGACCTAACCAAGAGAGTGGACTTACACACTGAATATAGCGAATGCAAGGCTTTGCATCATCTCATTCCAATCTTTTCTGCAAGAATTAGTTGAAACAACAAGAAAAAGGAGACAAAAACCAATCTTTGCAAGACATACAAGCTACCAGATTTAACACTTAAGTTTACCCGATTTAAAAACATGTAAAACTTGTACATTTGCCTCCCCTTAAATGTACATTACCTCCCCTTAAGTGTAAATCTCCCCCCCCCCCCTTTTTTTTTTTTTTTTTTTTTTTTTTTTTTATACACTAAAAAATACTTAACCAAAATAAAGACGGTGGTCAACTTTCCAAAAATACAATTAATAACTCTTTCCCTGCAAGTATTAACTCATACACCAACCGAGCATTTAAAAGACATTAAACCTTGACTTTCCCTATAAAACCACCCATTGTTTTATCACAAAAACCATCACAAACCAAAAGAAAACCTTATAAGCATAATGGATCCATCCAACTCAGAAACCATAGAGATTTCATCCGATTCTTCTTGGGATCCAAATGGCTCATCTTCTGATTCATCATCAGGAGGATGGGGTGGATACTTCCCACCAGGGTATTCTTCAATCACAAGAAACAAGACATTAAGAGAGTCAACTCTGAAGCAATGGCTAGCTCCTTATGATCTTACTGAAAAAGAACCAGACAATGAAGCACCAAAGACTTCAAGACCAATTCTCCCTTCTGATGTAGATGATAAAAGTGCTGAAGAAGAAGACCCCTCCAAAGATGATGAAGAGACTTTTCCTTCGAAGATTGTGCCTTCCCTGAGAAGTGGTTCTGTGCCACGTCCCCCACCAAGCAGCTTGATTCTTGGACTTCCATGCCCAAAAGCGTGGAATCAGTTTGGTGGCAGAGGAGCCAAGAAGACCATTCCTGACTTCATGGGCAAAGGGAAACAGAAAGTGTAGTGGTGATGTTTAGCTGGTTTGCGTTAAAGCTTTTGTCTTATGAAGCATTGTAACTTGCATCCTAGAATGCAATTTCTTGTTAATAAATAAAAAGCTCTTTGGTTCTGATGTTTTAATTTTCCACATAAGAATTACTTGCAATAGAGAAGAGTTAACAACTGCAAAACAAAGTTAAGCACAAAATACCAAAAACACACATACTATGGAAAGCAGAAAACAAATTAACTACTGAAAATAAGAATAACCAAGAAGAGTAGCAAGATGAAAAACAAACAAATATACAAACTATACAAAGTTAAGAAAGAGAATCAGTTTTTCTTAACAACCCAGGCCTGAGTGGGCTTGAGTCCTTTCTGTGGAGCAACATACTTATAGGTCTTGTATGAACTTGCTCAAGTGAAACCATGTTTGGACTTATAGGTAAATTCATTTTTAAATGGATTCCAAGCCCAGCAATCAGAGAAATTATCAGCAGAACCCCCATTTGAATGAGCTTTATAAAAATTATTTCTTTGAAAATTTGCATTCACCTGAGGTTTTTGAAAAGGTTGTTTGGGTCTCACAAAACCAGTGTTCACATTAGGTCTCACAGAATTAACATAACCAGTATTCACTTTAGGCCTCATAGAATTAACATTTTGCCTATTCACATTAAAGTTTCTGTAGCCAGACCTAAAATTTGGTCTACCAGAATTAACATAAGAGTTAGGTCTGGTAGTGTTATTTAGTTGGACAGGTCTGGGAACAAACTGGTTGGCATGATTAATTCTACTAGCATTATTCCAAACTGGTTTATTTGAACCATGACCCTTATTAACATTCATTCTCTTTTCATGGAAGTCATAATCTTTTATTAAGTGACTCAAACTTCCACACACAAAGCATCTTTTAGGAGCATAAGTATAACTACTCCTACTTTCTCTGTGAACACTATTGCTTCTAGGTGACTCACTCATTTTAACAGATTCCCTAGGAGATTTTATGTGATTGACACAACTAGGTTTAACTGTCTCAGCCTTTGGTTCAGTCACTACAGGTTTAGTAACAACAGGTTCACACTTCTCAACAACCTTAGGTTCAGGATTCTCTTTTTCCTCATTATTTGACTCAGACTTAGAGTGATCAGAGGAACCATCAATAGATCCTTCAGAGTCATTGGATTGACAAGAAGAATACCTACTGGATTTGTCCTCTGAGGTGGTTGGTTCAGGCACTTGAGGACCTTTCTTACCATACACAAAGAGTGAATCATCCAACTCTTCTTTTTCAAGAGGAGTATAGTCATCACTCAAAGGTGGTGGTACTCCCTTAAAGTCACCAGTCTTAACAAACCTATTATACAAAGGCTTATCAGCATAGTCCTCTTCTTTATTCTTAAATATAGCCCTATTCTCATTTTCCTCATATCCTAAGCCACATTTTTTATTTGACTTAATTTGAGAATCCCAACACTTAAACAAGTTATTATTTGAACTGTTCCACTGATCTACCCTTTTTCTCAGCTCATCCCTTTCCTTCTGAATTTTAAGCCCTAATTGTCTATACCTTTTAAGCTTTTCATCTTGTTCGTATATTTTATTAGCTTGAAAGTATAGTTTTTCATTTAAAGCAGCATGTTGGTTTTGAAGAGTGACCTTTTGTGCTTCTAAAGTTTTTACAGCATTTTTATGTGCTAATAAATTTACTTCTAGATCACCTATTTGTTCTTGCTGCTCATCACAAAAAGCCTTAACATGATTATATGAGTCAGTGCATAATTTAGAGCATAATGATACCTCATTACCAATGGCCATGAGAGCATGATCAGACTCCTCATTCACTCTTGGATGCTCACCCCAGTTGACTCCTCCAGCTTCCATTGTCAGCAGGCTCATCTGATTCTTTTCCATCTTCCCATCATCATCTCTTTTCCCATCAGCAGGCTTCTTCTCTGGACAATCTCTTGAAAAATGTCCATGCTTGTGACAGTTGTAGCATTCAACTGTCCTCTTTGTGTATCCCACTGGTGATTTGTTGTTGAAGTTGATGGTCCTTCCATATTGCTTCTGAAATCTTTTGACCCTTAAAGCAACCATGGCAATGTGCCATTTTATATCTATCTCCTCAACTTCAGCATCATTAATCTGTTCTAGGTCTTCACTAATAAAGCTTTCATCTTCCGTTTGATTGGCAAAGAAAGAATGTATCACCTCATCAGTAAAACTTGAAGTAGACCTTTCATTTGAAGGAGTTTCTTAGATACCAGACCTAACACTACCAGATTTAACCTTGTAAGTACTGCTTTTGTTTTGTGACACAAAAGCAACATTTGATGAACTGGTTGAAGCCTGAGTGGTGTTACTGATGTCCCTTTCAAACATCCTGAGATTATTGTATAGGTCATCAGGTGTCATTGAATCTACTTCCTCCTTAATCCTCATCGCCACAGATACATTGCCCCATTCTGATGGTAAAGATCTAAGGAATTTGTGATTTGCATCCTCATTTGAGACTGCTGCACCATGAACTTCCAGTTGTGTTAACAGATGTTGAAATCTGTCATAGCCCTTCTCCAAACCTTCAGTCTTTGAAACACTGAATGTTTCAAATTGCTGTTTAAGAACAGCCTTTTGCATCTTCTTGGAGTTAGCATTACCTCCAAATCGTTTCGTGATAGCCTCCCACATCTCCTTTGCATCAAGAATGCCATGAAACCTTTGTAGATGCTCCTTAGGTATAGCCATAAGAAGCAAGGTTCTGGCCTTCTTTTCTTTCTCCACAGCCCTAATCTCCTCAGCAGATACTGGTGGCATTATTCTGATCTGCCCATCATTCCCTTGTGAAATTCTTTTCTTAGAATTTCCCTTCTGAATCACCTTCCATACATCGCTATCAATGTATTCCAGATAATGTTCCATCTCCATGGCCCATATATCATACTCTTCTCTTTTCAGTAATGGAAGTTTTATGTTTGAGATTGTGGTTGTGGAAGGGATGGGTTGTTGTTGTGTTTGGGAGTTACTGGTTTTGGTTTTTCCTTCATCTTCATGGTTTGATTTCTCATCCTAACTGTTATGGATTGAGAAAGTTTCAGTGTTAACAGGCTTATCGAATTCAGACATTGTGTAGGGTGATTTGAGTGAGAATTAGGTTTTTTGAGATTTAGTGTTCTTCGAATTCAGAGTCTCTCTCCTTGCTCTGATACCACTTGTTGGTCCACGAATTGTATGTGGATCACTAAGTAGTCTTGAATACCTAGTAGATGGTTAGGATAAATCCGAACCAATCTAATTGAGAAACCCTAGGTGATTGTTATTGTTAATGCGGAATCTTAACAAGAACAATCAAGAACACACACAGATATCACTAACTTCGTATATTGATTATAATCACAATAGTGAACTCGTACAACTCTTGCCCAAACTAAAACTCTTTAGGGATCCTTTTATAACACAAGGAAACCCTAATACTAACCGACTCAGAAGATATTCACAAATCTTCTATAAAGATACATACACGTTTTGTATCTTTTCCTAACATAACTCTAACAGACTTTCCTAACTTCACGACCAGACTTAACTTTATAAGTCAACCAGACTTAAACATGCTACCAGACTTAACATTACATTACCAGACATAATAACACAAACAGACCTAACTTAGATAAACTACCAGACCTAAGTTGTCTGCTCTTGATTCGTATCATAATTCCCAACAAAACATATGGATGAATTCTGTGCCAAGAAAGGGATCAAGAGAGAGTTTAGCATTGCTAGAACACCCCAGCAGAATGGTGTTGTAGAAAGAAAGAACAGGACTTTGATAGAAGCAGCTAGAACAATGCTTGCAGATTCCCAATTACCTATTCTCTTTTGGGCTGAAGCCATAAGTACTGCTTGCTATGTGTTAAATAGAGTTTCAGTAACTAAACCTCAAATGAAGACACCTTATGAGTTACTCATGGAAAAGAAACCAAACATTCGTTTTCTAAAACCTTTTGGCTGTTCTCTGACTATTCTAAATACCATTGATTCTTTGGGAAAATTTGATGGTAAGTCAGATGAAGGATATCTATTGGGTTATTGTACAAATAGCAAAGGTTTTAGAGTTTACAACAGGAGTACCAAAAAGGTACAAGATTGTCTTCATGTTGAATTTTTGGAAGATAAGGAAACTCAGAAAGGTAAAGGTCCTGATTGGATGTTTGATCTTGATCTCAAGTTCTCTTCATCTATGAATTATGTGCCTGTTAGAGAAGAGAATCAGGCTAATCACAAAGAAGATGATTCACAATACATTGTTCATGGAGTCAATGTTAGACCAGAAGATGTTCCTGACAAAGAACCTGAAGTATCTGATGAGGAACAAAGTACTGCTCAACCAATCAATACAGTATCTGATGAAGATCAAGCCATACAAGATGAACTTAATAGGATGCTTTTTTAAGAAACTATAGCACAATCCTATGAAGATGAACAAAGGAGGGCTTATGAAGCTGCAAAGAAAAAGAGTAAATTTCAAGATACTGTCCACAGTACTTTTGATCAAAGTACTGATGATTCTTTTAACAGTACTTCTGGTGTGTTAGAACAATCAAATTGGAACAATTATGATGATTCCAAAGTTGATGATGATGATTTGGATAATGCTAACATTCCTGGATTAGAAGAAGTTGATGATGAGCTTAATCAAGAAGGTATTTTCTCCAATGAAGGGATTGATTTTACTAACTTGGAGTCTGATCTTCCAGTACCACCAACTCCTACCTTGAGAGTTCATAAAGCTCATCCTCAAAGTAACATTATTGGATCACCCTCTTCAGGAGTGGTTACAAGAAACAAAGTTAAAGGTCTTTCTAAGCAACATACTGCTTTATTTAGCTTTGTTTACAATCAAAACAGGATGAATCACAAGGATCAACAAACATGTCTGTTTGCTTGCTTCCTATCTCAAGAAGAACCCAAGAAGGTAGCTCAAGCTTTAGCTGATGAAAGTTGGGTTGAAGCCATGCAAGAGGAGCTTCTACAATTCAAGCTTCAAGAAGTCTGGGTATTATGTGATTTACCAGATGGTAAAAGAGTCATTGGTACAAGATGGGTTTTCAGAATCAAAAGAGATGAAAGAGGGAATGTTATCAAAAATAAAGCTATATTGGTTGCAAAAGGATATCGCCAAGAAGAAGGAGTGGATTATGATGAAGTGTTTGCTCCTGTTGCAAGGATAGAGGCAATAAGGTTATTTCTTGCCTTTGCATCCTATATGGGATTTCCTGTCTACCAAATGGATGTCAAAAGTGCTTTCCTTTATGGCACAATTTCTGAGGAAGTTTATGTTAAACAACCTCCTGGATTTGAAGATCCTGCACATCCAAACAAAGTCTACAAGGTGATCAAGGCTCTGTATGGCCTTCATCAAGCTCCCAGAGCTTGGTATGAGAGACTCTCAAATTTTCTATTACAACATGGTTATAGAAGAGGAGCAATTGATAAGACTTTGTTTATAAAAAGGGATAAGAAAGACATTATGTTAGTCCAAGTCTATGTGGATGATATTATATTTGGAGCAACAAAGAAGTCTATGGTGAAAGAATTTGAAGAACTTATGCAGAAGGAGTTTCAAATGAGTTCTATGGGAGAATTAACTTTCTTTTTAGGGCTTCAAGTTAGACAAACAAGAGATGGAATCTTCATTAACCAAGAAAAGTATGTTGAAGACATACTTAAAAGATTTGACCTTCCAAATCTCAGGCCTGCCACCACACCCATTGATAACAATAAACCCTTAGGCAAGGATGAAGATGGACAAGCTGTGGATGTCAAGCTTTATATATCAATGATTGGTTGTCTTATGTACTTACCTGCATCAAGACCTGACATCATGTTTGCTGTATGTTTATGTGCAAGATATCAGGTTATACCCAAGGTTTCACATATGTATGCAGTCAAGAGGATTTTTCGATATCTCAAGCATCAACCAACGTTAGGATTATGGTATCCTAAGGAGTCACTTTTCACTTGGAAGCTTTTTCAGATAGTGACTATGCAGGGGATAACTATGATAGACAATCAACCTCAGGAGGATGTCAATATCTTGGAAGAAGATTAGTTTCCTGGCAATGTAAAAAGCAAACAATTGCTGCAACCTCCTCTACTGAAGCAGAATATGTTGCTGCTGCAAGCTGTTGTGGACAAGTTTTGTGGATGCAAAATCAACTCTTGGATTATGGATTCAATTTCAAAAATACTCCTATCAACATTGATAATGAGAGTACTATCTGTATTGTGAAGAATCCAGTTTATCACTCCAAGACCAAGCATATTCAGATTAGGCATCACTTCATTCGGGATTGTTATGAGCACAGGCTTATAAATGTGGTCAAGGTTCACACAGATGATAATGTAGCTGATCTACTCACTAAGGGATTTGATGTTTCAAGATTCAATCACTTAGTTGTGAGCATTGGGATGATTAACTACTAGGCTACATTTGAGGGGAGGCTTTAGTATTAGTTAGTATACTTTCTTTTAGTTCTTAATGAAAGTATTGATTTTTAGTAGTTTAGTTTAGCCTATATGCTGTATTTAAGGGGAGGCAACATAAGTTATTAGTTAGAACTTAAGCATACGCCATTTATAAGTTCTTGGTTTCAGTTTGAAGTATTGATTGTGGATAAGAAGATGGAACGTACTGCTTTGTTGCTTAACATACTGACTCAGCAACGTACTGCTTCAACGTACTGCTTACGTGGATGTACTGTTCCAACGGTCAAAAAATGTGGGGCTACGGTTAATTAATTCCTTACGGCGGAGATAATAAGTTAATCAAAACGGTAACTTTATTATTTTGAGTTTGATTTGTTTCCATCCTATTTAAGGAAACTCTCCCCAATTCCCCGCCTTTTACCTTATTTGAGAACCCTCATTCGCTTTTCCACCACAATCTTTTTAACAAAACACACATTCAAAGCGAATCCTTCTCTAAGACTCATCATGACTAATCGAGTAACAATTAGCAAACACAACATGATCGCTAATTTGGACAAGACAAGGGATAATGTTGATTATCATGCGATCATTGATTTCTTCACTGGGTCTTCCATCAACTACTCTATTTTAGTTGACCCTGATGTTATTGGTCCATGGATTCAAGAATTTTGAGCTACTGCAACGATTGAAGATGACTCGTTGATTAGGGCTACGGTTGCTGGACGAACTATTCGGATTTCTGAAGCCATTGTTAGGGATGTTTTGATGTTTAATGATGAAGGAGGGGCTGTTCGTTTCGAAAAACAATTGCTTTAGGACACTTTAAGTGATATAGGTTATGAAGGAGATTTTATGAAACTTACTTTTCAAAAGCCTTTGTTTTGTTCTCATTGGAAGTACCTAATTCACGTCCTACTTCATTGTTTAAGTCCCAAGAGTACTTCTTTTGATCAATTTGGTCAAAATATTGCATCTGCGTTAGTGGGTTTGGCTACCGATCTACGATTCAACTTTTCAAGACTAATTCTTGATGGTATGCTTTCACACATTACTAATGGTAAACCATTCTTAATGTATCCAAGGTTTGTTCAGTTATTCTTGAACAATCAACTTGAGAATGTCCCTAAACCTCAAAGTTTTTTACCCACTGT
The DNA here is from genome assembly GCA_021014915.2 of Artemisia tridentata subsp. tridentata. Taxonomy (NCBI): domain Eukaryota; kingdom Viridiplantae; phylum Streptophyta; class Magnoliopsida; order Asterales; family Asteraceae; genus Artemisia; species Artemisia tridentata. The sequence continues at coordinate 67,588,363 of CP139504.1, read as the reverse complement.
CAAACTTCCACCAAAGGTGTTTACTTTTCTATCTAAAAAGAGTGTCAAGTTTTCTAGAACCAACACACCTTTGACTGCTCATATATTGGGAGTTGCACAAGTTGTTAGAGATGCAGAGCGAGAGCAAGAAGCAACCTCTGAATCAGCAAGCCAAGAGTCTCCAGTTTCAAGAGAAGTTCGTGTTCCTCAACCTACTGCTTCTCAACATACTGCTTCTCCACATTCTGCTACTCGGGAAGATACTGCTCCTATGGACATTCCTACTCATGAGGAGTCAGACCAAGGTAAGCATCAACCACCATCTCCTAATGATTATTCTTCCACAAATATATCTAAGAAATTTGAAGAAGAAGAGGCAGAGTTGGATAATTATGCTTTAACAAGGGAGTTAAGGAGGCTGAAAAAGGAGAGTGAGGCTCAAGCTGCTAAGATAGTCAAATTAAAGACTAAGTTTCAAAGATTGAAGAAGTTTGTTTGGCCACTAGTTCAACACCATCGATTATGGGTAAAGTCTCAGAAGCAGAGTGGTCAGAAACCTAATAAGTCTTCTCAGTCCAAGAAGAAAAAGTCAAAGAAGCAATCTTCATTCCAATTGGGGAGGAATTTAGAGAATTTGAATGAAGATGCTGGTTTTGAACAAGATGCTGGATTTATGGATGATACTCAAATGACACCACCTGAAAATATTCCCCAAGATACTGCTGAGAGGAAGAGTGATGAAACAGAGCAAATCAATTTGGAAGAAGCTGCTGTTGAAGTAAGAAGTGGTGATACTGAGGAAATAAACTTGGAAGGAGCTGAAGCTGAAAGTACTGCTCAACAAGGTACTGAGAGGCAATTTACTATTACACCTAGAACTTTAGATTTTGAAGAAGATATTGGTCCTTCAAGTCAAGTTCAAGAGGAAGTTGGCCCTTCTAAACCAGCTCAGGAAGAAGATGTTATAGCTCATACTAACAGTGATGATGAAACAATTGCTGATATTATGCTTAATATGTCAAGTCAAAGAGGCATCAGTATTCATGAGGTTGAACAACAGCATCATACTTCTTCTCAACCTACTCAGGAGATAGATCCAAAAGATAAAGGCAAAGGGATCTTGGTAGAAAAGAAGAAGAAGAAGAAGAAGATGACATTGGCACAATTGAGAGAAATTCAGATTGCCAAAGGTGAGGAAGCAGCTAGAATATTGCAAGCAGAGATAGATGCTGAAGAATCAAGAAAGATTGTTCAATCACAAAGGCCAATTAGTAAAGCTAGAGAAAGGAATGATATGATGGCTTATCTGAAAGGTCAAGGATATACAGGTTTAGTCAGATTGACATATACAGAGATGAAGGATCTGTATGATGCTGTTAGAGAAGCTATAGAAAAGGATCTTGCAAGCATTATTTCTTTTGAAGATAAGGAGCTTGAAGATAAAAGAAAGGAAAGAGCTGTTACAAGGAGCTCAAAGAAGAAAAGAACAAATGATGAACAGCCATCAAAGAAGTTCAAGGAAGCAGTTGAATTAAGAACAGACACAGTTGATGAGCTCAGGAATTATCTTAGAGTCGTTGACTTTGAACATCCAAAATTGAAAGAAGATACTGATAAGAAGTCCAAGATATCTACTTTTTCAGTTGTAGAATTACAAGAAGGAGATTATCTGATCTTTCATAGACAAGATGGAAGTTTTAGAGTGTTCAATTCATTATGGGATATACTACATCTGATTGACAGAGATGATATGCTTCAGTTATATCTCCAAGTACAAACTTATTTTGAGCATATTCCACCACAAGGAGTAGGTTTGATATTGTTAGGAGATCTCACAACAATCTGGGAGACAGAGGAAACAAAGGACAGTACTTTGTGGGAAAATCAAGACAACTGGAGATTAACAAATGGAGATTCTTTGAATCAGTTGGAATACATGTTTTGGAGTTAGAAGATGGCACTATGATTCATATACTAGCAGAACAGAGATATCCACTCACAAGAGATCTGATGATCAGGATGCTAGAGCATGGCATGGAAGTGGAACAAGAGAATGAAGTAGCATTGATGGTCATAAAATTGTTTATCAAGTGGACAACTGAATCTGAAGATTAATGCATAACTACTGGTATGGTTTAATTATTATATAAATCTTTTGAAAAATAAGTACTTTCTTCAAAGTACTGCTAGTCAAACAGTACTTTCTCAAAGTACTGCTTGCAGCATGAAACCAGTAAAGTCTTTTGATAAAATCAGTAATTTTTGATAAGTGCAAAAACATTTTGAAGCACAAAGATTAAACAGCAACAAATGGTTTTGAAAGCAACAGCATGGTGTTAGTACTTGTACTACACAACAAATGGTAATCAACTCACCATGTTTAATAAACAAGAAAGAGTTGGACTCATCATGAGGGTACGGCTCTGATGTGATTATCAAATCCGTTTTTAGTTGACAATTTACTAAAAATTGTATGGTTTTCAACTCACCATATCTATATTAGTGAAGAGTTGGCTAGCCCACAAGATAATGGCTTTGTGGTAAAGGCTGTGGAAAACCATTATATGGTAATTAGTTCACCATGGTAGTGATTGTACTAAAAGAACTAGCTAGTCCAAAAGCAAACGGCTATTTGGTAAAGACTACTCAAATCCGTTGATAGCTGATGATTGGCTAAAAATCATATGGTTATCAATGTACCATGGTTTTTCCTAAACCTAAACATTGGCTACTCCAGAGTTAATGGCTTTGGTAAAGAGACATCAAAATCCATTAAGTTTTTCAATGATTCACCTCTCACAGGAGTTAACACACCTGGAAGTGATGAGAATAGTATGGAACTTTTAAGATCTGATGTACCTATTGCCAATATGATGCTGAGTTGCTGAAAAGATATGATGCTGAAAAGAATTGTTGCTGATGAAGATTGAAGATACTGATTGCTTTGATAATGACAAAACAACAACGAGACAGATTTCAAAGATACAACCTTTCCTTGAAGATAAAGTGTTGAAGTTTACGAAATACAAAGGAACTTGAAATCAATCAAGTAGAATTCAAGTTAGGGGAGGATTGTTGGGCTATGAAATATCAAAGTACTGCTAGAAGTCAAAGTACTGCTAATCAAGTCAAAGTACTGCTGCTCGTTGAAGGACTGCTATGCAAATTGTTTAAGGACTAATGTGTAATTCTAGAATGTTCAGTTAGATTAGAGTTATATTTAGAATTACTTGTCGTTCAAGTTTGTAAACCGACTAGGGTTTTCCTTGTGCCTATAAAAGGATCCCTAGGTTGGCATTAGAGATATACGATTAGATAAGATTTTAGAGAGACAAGTTTACACGAAGAAGCTTGTTAGAAGTATTAGTGATTAGAGTTTGTTAGTGAATCTGTGTAAGAGAGCAGGTTCAAGGTTTTAATAATATTCGAAGTTGTTTATTAATTCTTCTTAGCTTTGTTGAAGTAGATTCCGCATACTTAGCAAAGTATATCAGTGTTTCATTATTAATAGTTTTGAATTCATTCAAAGTTGTTAAACCGTAGACAAGCTACAAGTTAGTTTGGTCAGAGTATATCGATCCAACAGTATCTAAACAAGATTTATAAGAATAACCAGAATCATTAAATACCTAAGAATCAGAACTTGATGAAGAAGAGTAAGCCATAAGTGCAAATTTTGGTCCTTCAGCTCCTTGGTCACTCCAATCATATCCACCCAAACCATCACAAGACACCAAAGCTGTAGAATTCTTAGGTTCTTCAGTCAGAGATTTCCTTGAGCTCTCTCCATTCTTGTAGTCTTGGCTCTTTGGTGCCATGCATTCCCTTGCAAAGTGTCCCTTCCTGTGACAGTTGTAGCATTCAACCTTGGACTTATCAAAACCCATGTTATCCTGCCCATTGACCTTGAGGTTTCTTCCTGTATTCTTCAAAAATCTCCTTGCCCTCATTCTCAACATAGCCATCTGCCACTTCAAGTCCATCTCTTCAAGATCATCTGGATGAATCTGTTCCAAATTCTCATGCACAATCTGAGGACTAGTAGATTGACCAGCTAAGAAAGCATAGATAATAGCATCACTTAAGTTATCAAGGGTTGTAGACCCAGCAGTATTAACTTGTGTGCCAGCAGTACTAACTCCCTGAGCAGTATTAACTGCTTCATTAGTACTGCCAGTACTGTTATTGGAGGAGGACACAAAAACTAAGTTCTGTGAGCTTGAGGATGAGCTAGATGACCCTTTGACTTCAGGTTCATACACTTTTAGATTGTTATACAGATCATCTAAACTCTTTGTATCAAGGTCAGCCTTGTTTCTCCACACCACAGTATGTGTGTTCCACTCTGGTGACAAGCTTCTCAGACACTTTTGATTTATATCTTCTTGAAGAATTGTTACTTCCACAAGTGCTAGTTGACTAATAAGTTTCTGAAGTTTGTCAAAGGTCTGATCAAGATTCTCAGATCTTGGAGCAGCAAAATTCACATATTGTTGCTTCAAAAGGTTCTTCCTGGTCTTCTTGGTAGCAGCATTCCCTCAAAACCTTTTCTCAATAGCTTTTAACAACAATTTAGCATCCTTGATGTGATTGAAAGTCAACTGATGGTCATTAGGAATGCCCATCATGAGAGTGATTCTTGCCTTAACTTTGAACCTTCTTTATGCCTTGTCTTCAGCAATTTTAATATACAAGATAGTGACAACACCATCATCAGAAGTTTCTGTTTTAGGTAAAGTATTGCCATTCTATATTACCTCCTACATAGAATAATCAACCATCTGAATATACTGCTCTATTCTCATTCTCCATAGCTCATACTCTCCAAACTTGAGCATTGGCACCTTTGATGCAATAATCGTATGTGTAGATTCTGAATCCATGTCTTCAGTAAGATCAAAACAACCTTGAGTCTAAACAGGTTCTTCTTGATCATAGCTTCTAGATCACGAGCTCTGATACCACTTGTTGATCCTAGTTAAGAACTTGATCGAATTCCTTAGCTTGTAAGGGTTAGTTATCTTAGATAAATCTAAAACAACTAGGTATAGAAACTGTCTTGAAGTTTATCAAATACAATGCGGAATCTTGTATTTGATCTTAAGAAGAACTTTGTATACAGTAAACAAGAACACAATTGTATCAAACTAAACACTTCAATATTTTTGATAATATACGAATACTCAAAAGTATTAGGGTTTACAATCTTGAAGTTTTATAAAAAATTGTGTTAAGATCTTAAAGCTCCATCTGATCTTACTGAAGCTGTGATCAAGAAGAACTTGATGGATCGTTATAGCTCAAGGCTTATATCCAAGGTTTTTGTAACTTCTTATGGACAAACAATTTACAAATAAAAAGGTTCTAACAAGGTTTATCCTGCTCTCTCTCATACTAAAAAGATTTTTGCTAAAATAAAGAGAGAAGGAAAGGACTTTTCAGGCATAGTTACACCATTGTTTCAAACAATGTTGGAACTAGGTCAAATTAGGGTTAAGGTTCAGCAATTCCAGCTGATACCCATCATACACCCATAATTTTACCATCTACATCTCAACCTCAAAAGACCTATAAACGTAGGTTCACCAAAAAGGGCACTCAGCTATCTCAGGCTAGTGCTAGTATGGATGCAGATGAGGTTGTGCATAAGGAGAGGGGTCACAGTTTAGAAAGGGCTGCCACAACTGCTTCTAGCTTAGATGTAGAGCAGGACAGTGGTAACATAAGTAAGACCCAATCTAACACAACTTCTAAAGAATCAAGTTCCCATGGAACTGATTCAGGTGAAGGTCCCATCCAAACGAAAAACATGGGGGGTGTAGATGCTCAGGCTAGGTCTGAGGCTATGCCTAACTCACCCAATAATGTACCACTCGGGAGAGGTAACACACTCTAATGTACTGAGGGTAGTCTTGAACTGATTACTGAATTGATGGTTTCTTGTACCAACTTGTCACAACAGGTTTTTGACCTTCAACAAACAGCTGCTTCTCAAGGTGATGAAATTAAAATGTTGAAGAGAAGAGTTAGGTTTCTAGTAGGGGTACAGAGGTCAAGAACCCACAAGCTTAAAAGAATACACAAGGTGGGTACTGCTCAAAGGGTTGCTCCTTCTGAAGATGCTAGTTTGGGGTAGGATGCCTCCCAACAGGGGAGGAGTAACAGCATGGGTTCAGGGGAGGAGACTCAGATGGATGAGCAGGTTGAAAGTGATGTGTTTGTTGTTAATGCTTTTGATCTTAAAGCTGCTGCTGATAAGGTTAATACTGCTAGTGAGCAAGTTAATGCTGCTAGTGAAAAAGTTTCAGCTGCTGGGTTAGAAGTTAATGCTACTACTTCAGCAGTTAATGCTGCTGCTTCAGAAGTTAATGCTGCTGTTGCTGAAATAACTAAACTTAATAATGAAACCATCTTAGCTAAGGTTCTTATTGATCTCAAGAAGATTCCTCCACAAATCAAAGAAAGTTCAAGACCCAAAGCTAAAGGTGTGACTATTAAAGAACCATATGCAACAACAACACAAACAACACAATCACAACCACCACCACAGGGAAAAAGTAAAGCTATTATGATAGAAGAGCCTGTGGTGAAACCTTTATTAAGGAAGAAGCAAGAATTACTAGATGCAGAGGTTGCAGAAGCTTTAGCTGCTGAATTTGCTGAAGAAAATAAATTTATTGAAGAGCAGAGAAGAATTGCAGCTGACAAAGAAGCTCAAAAACTAGCATTGATAAATGAATAGGATGATGAAAGAGCCCAATGTGATGCTGATTGGGAGCTTGCTCAAAAGCTTCAAAGAGAAGAGCGAGAACAGTATTCCATTGATGAAAGGGCCAGGATGCTAAAGGACTTCTTTGAACAAAAGAGAAAATTTTATGTTGCACAAAGATTAGAGGCTAAAAAGAATAAACCACCCACCAAAGCTCAAAGAAGAAATGTTATGTGTGCTTATCTGAAGAACATGAAGGGATGGAAGTTGAATGTTCTAACTCACTTTCATGATGAAAAGATTCAAGAGCTCTAATACTCTTACAACCGCTTCTAATACTACTTTGGTTTTTGCTTGGTGACTCAATGATTGCAAGCCTCCCACGGTAATTGACCCTTGAGTCTTGTTGCGTATGGCAGTGGTGACACTTAAAGTCGTTGGTTGTATTGGCCGAAGGAATCGGCAAGAGGCAATTCTGAACTGTGCAGCCATTACCAAAATGATGATACCGAGGAGAATACAGAAAAGTTCTCTCATCAGTACCATCCTAAAGGCTTGTTGCTCATGAAGGAAATTATCTTTGTGGTTTGGTGACTACGTACCTTCCGTTGGGAATTAAATGTTCTGACTTAGTACTGCCATGAGAATTACACTAACAGTATAAACTGTTAGTGTATAACTGAAGAACTGCTGAAGTATAACTAACAGTACAAACTCTGAAGTTAGTACTGCTAGTGTATAACAAAAGTTACTGCTGATTTAGAATCATATGTATTAAGGATAAGTATGGAATAGATCTTATGTATATCACAATTAGTTAGAAATATACGGTAGATACTTATCTTATAAAGGACTCCTTAAGTCTAACAAAGGAGATCCTAGGTTAGTTGTTTATGTACGAGATATACAAGTTTTGTTAAGATTCAAGGTCATTGTAACCCTAGTGATATCGAGATCACTCGTATTATTCTTGAATAATATTGAATCGTTTGAAGTTAAATATTGTGTTCATTGTTCATTCTACATTACTGTTACATTAAACAACATCTTCTAAGTGTGGTTAAGTAGATTCCGCATACTTAACTACATAACCTCAAAGTATCATAAACACATCATAAAGGAGTAACATCCTAAGTGTTTTAAATCCTATCAAGTGGTATCAGAGCTAGGTTGATACTATTGATTTAGAAGAAAAAGTAATGGACATGGAAACTACACAGACTAACATGGCTGCTAAGTTGCCTATGCTGAAGCAAAACAAGTTTGGGATGTGGAGGCTGCGAATAGAACAGTACTTCCAAGTGCAGGACTATGCACTATGGAAGATTATTGAAGAAGGAAACTCCTTTAAACCTACCACATTTGTATCAACAGTTGATGGTAAAGAAGAGATTGTTGTGCAAACCTCTCCAGTGACTGCGGAAGAGAGGCTTCAAAAGAAGAATGATGTCAAGGCTAGAAGCTTGCTGATGATGACCATTCCTAATGATCAACTCTTAAACTTCAGGAAGTACAAGGATGCAAAGTCCTTGTTTGAAGCAATCATTGCTAGGTATGGTGGGAATGAAGCCACCAAAAAGACTCAAAAGACTCTCCTCTGAAGCAGAATTTTGAAAACTTTAGTGAAACTAGTAATGAGTCTTTGGATCATATGTTCAATCGATTGCAGAAGATTGTCAGCCAACTTGCTTTGCTTAGAGTTGACGTACCTCAGGAAGATCTTAACTCCAAGTTCTTGAGGAGTTTACCTGCAGAGTGGGCTATGCATGTGGTGGTCTGGAAGAATAAACCATACATTGATACTATGAGCCTCAATGATCTTTACAGCAACTTCAAGATTGTTGAGCAGGATGTGAAGAAGGCTGGAGGTACTAGTTCAAGCACTGGGAACATGGCTTTTGTGTCATCTCCCAGTAATTCAAGTCCAGATGAAGTTAAGGTTGCTGTAGGAGTTAGTACTACTAACCCTAGTGTTAGTACTGCTAGCTCATCAAGTAGTACTACTGGTATCCTGAATGATACTACCTATTGTGCTTTCTTGACAAGCCAGAATGATGGATCAATGCTGACACATGAAGATCTCCAGGAGATTAATGATGATGACTTGGAGGAGATGGATCTCAAGTGGCAGATCTCACTTCTTAGCATGAGGGCTAAGAAATTCTATCAAAAAACTGGCAAGAAAGTCAACATCAGTAGCAACGATACTGCTGGTTTTGACAAATCCAAGGCGGAATGCTACAACTGTCACAAGTTGGGGCATTTTTCAAGGGAATGCAGGAGACCTAGGCAACAGGATAGCAGGAGCAAAGGTTATGGAAGCAAGCCTAAAGCAGTGGAAGAGCCAGAGACTTCTTCAAAGGCTATGGTGGCCAATGATGGACCAGGCTATGACTGGAGTTTCATGGCAAATGATGAGGAAGCATCTACTGAGATAGCACTTATGGCCTTTGATGTGTCGTGTGTAGTGCAAGTTTTAAAATTTTATAAAATCAATTTATCCAATTCTCTAATCAACACATACGAGCAAGTATACTCGTCCGTAGTAGTAAAGGTGGGTAAGTTGAGATCGTCCCAAGGGAATTGGGGTTTAGGTTTGCAAAATAAGTTTTGACAAAAAGGATTGTCAATCCGATTTGGTGTAAATTCTAAGGTAAGTAAAAATTAATCTATCAAAAACAAATATACTTGTGTGTAATTCCATGACAATTGTATAGAGTAATCTAACAAGTTTGGTGTAACTTTTAATGATGCACAACTTAAAATGAGTGATTCACAATCAATGGTTTTTATCATGAGAAATCATCTCTAAGAATTCAATCTCCTAGTTAATTCCTTTCGGCCTTTGTTAACTAGTGCGATAATTCTATTAGACTCTTTGTTGTTTGAAAATCATTTCTTATTCTAAGAATTCCTATGAATCCTTTCGGCCTTTACTCGTGATGAAATCGTTTCCTAATCCATTTTAATAAGCTAATATGGTGCTTGTCACACACCATAATCCATACTAATTCGTGCACTAACTTTTTGGCATAAAAACATAAAGAAAATCCTTTCGGCCTTTGTTAATCTTTAGAACTGTTTTTACCAACTAATCAAGAAAGATTAGATTGTATTTCAACAAACTCATAAAACAAGATGTGATTTCATGCATCACTATGAAATAAGAATACTCCAACAATTATCACATCATACACACAAGCATAACCAAAATCACTTATAATCAAACACAAGTAATCAACCATACTTTCATTCATCTTAAAGTAAAAGTAGTTCATAATAACTCAAACAAGAAATACCTAGTTGTGAAATTACAAGAACTAGAATTGTGGAACTATAGCAACCACTCTCCTCCAATCGGCTATGATCACACGTAAACAACTCCACACTTGGACACAACTCTTGAGACTTGAACTCAAGGTTCCCGGGACATTCTCACAGCAACTACAAGCTTTCGGGCAATGATAATAAGTTTAGCGACACTTGGTGTAAGCCTTACTAGGTTTTTGGGTTGTCACACTTTGTAAACTAGCCAAGGGTTCTTTAAATAAGTGAAGGAACCCTTTTCCCTCAAGCAAAAAATGTCCTTAATCAGTAAATAACTAAGAAATGATAAGCCACCATGATTATGGTGCTTAAATTTGTCATTAAATGCGTTTTTGTAACTTCAGTCTCCTCAAACTGATCGGTATTGAGGTCCAACCGATCGGTTGGATCTCTCGGTAAATCACTTTTCTCCCATCCGAATCGGATGCGGGCACCATCCGATCGGATGGGCCATTCTGCCATGCATACTTTATTTTTCTCTTTTCCTTTTCTCATTACGTGTTTGATCCTTTGTTGTACCTCTAATTCCTTCCATAGAACTTGATCTTTTCTTGATACATAAACATAGAAATCTTGAATTTATCAAATCTTTTAATTCTTATGTGGTTCTTTTCTCGTTTCTTTCTCGTGACTCTTCAAATGTGCATAATCTCTTCATTTCTTCATCTTTTTATCATCTTTTCCTGTACTTTGATATATTTACTTGTATGTACACTTTTTCATGATTTAGTAACAAATATACACAAATATAACCAAATATGATGCACAAATCTAACGATAACGTGACTAAAAACATGTTCATTTTGAGCGTTATCAAATCCCCACACTTGAGTTTTGCTCGCCCTCGAGCAAGTCTAGCTTTAAGAAAAACTGAACTCAATGGCTACTTCATTATGATTCTAAAAATCCAACAACTATCCCAATGGAACAATTGTCATTTTAACTTTTAGGTGTGAAAAATTCTTGATACATAAACAAGTTAATTCGAGCTTGATAACATAACTAAGCTCCTCTCATAGGATTTTTAAATTCACTCAACACTCAAGGGTAAATTTAATGGCACATCACTCAATTGCTCAGACATGATTCACGTTTCTTACCATAAGCTTGTACAGGTATCAAAACAACAAAATAAAACATCAAAGAGGTCTTTTATTCGGGTTTAAGGTTTAAGGGTTACGGTTACCTAGCTATTGTACAAATACTTTATACAAGAACATAATAGCTCGCTAACAACGAATTCTTGACTAGCCAAGCAACGGATGGTCACTAGATTGTACCTTGGTTCGCTAATGACGTTATTTGCATAACGGATTGTCACCAAAACACGCACTAGCTCGCTAGCAACATTTTTCAACTATTCAAAAACCCGGATGGTCACTAGAACATTCATGCACTACATATCTAGACAAAGCCATCACTAAATCCGGATGCTCGAAAGCTAACAACGAATCAAGTAACTGGTAAAGGTAAGGATAAGACATGGGAATTATTTTTGATTGGTTTCTACAAAATAAAAACGAATAAATGAAAATCAAGTCCAGATTCCGTTCCCAACTCTTTATACCTCAAATGATCACTCCACCAAACTTCTTCGATTATCATTCCTCCGCATCTCATACTAACTCCTTCCTTCCTTAATAGCTCATTGACTATTTTATTTTCATCATTCCATACATTCATAGCTCATTGGCTATTCATTCCTTTTTTTTTTCTTTTTTTCTCGTCACCCCCACACTTCGGATGAGCACACGCTACAAAAATAAAAATAAGAGTAGCGACCTGCTTCTTCAATGAAACAACATATACACATACAAAGTGTGGTCAACATGTAATCATCAAAAAATAACTAGTTTTGAACTTCAATTGAACTTGATTCGGGTAAGGCTAAGGTGTAAGGTGTAAAATCTTTTTGTACTTTTCTGGATTTAATCAAAAGAAAAGATAAGGCTCAGAAGGTGTAACTAAGGGTATCTAGCGTAAAATATTCACGCTAACAAATGGGTTCCAAATACTAAGGATAACTAACCAATGCGGTTAGCAAAAATATTTTTTTTGTAAACGGAAGGCCATTTGGTGTAAATCCTAATTTGCCTCTTATCATTCGAATATATTTTATTACTCGAAAGTAATTTTAACCGTAATGCATAACACGTACAAGTTCTAGAATCAACATGATCACCGGCACACTCATAACGAAATATAGAGCATAAGAAATGCTTTATACAAAAAAGGCTTAAATCCTCACAATTTAAAGTTGGTTATAACATGTGCTAGCAATAGTTATCAATAACTCTCCTTTCTTGATAAAATTCCAAAAATTTTCAAATAGCCTCATTCTTACCATTGAATCAAAATATATAACAAAATAAATAACTAGAACATCAAGGGCGAACCTAACTCCAGTCACTCGAATCCCAAAATTCTACTAAAAACTAAAAAAAAATTTAAAAATTATACCAATTTTTCCTATTTTCTTCCCTCCCCCACACTTAAGTTTTGCATTGTCCTCAGTGTAATAAAATGAACTTAAAAGTAAAGGAAATGGGAAAAATTTAGTTAAAAAGAAAACATAAAAATATTACCCGGAAAAAAATTCGCATAGGCGTATTTGACCATAAGTAAGGACATGAGTTCTCCTAACTCCGAATATTGATCAACACTACGCTTTCGTGAATTCTTCCCCTGCAAAAAAAAAAAAAAAAAAAAAAAAAAAAAAAAAAAAAAAAAAAAAAAAAAAAAAAAAAACTGCAAGAACTATATGCGAAACAAACAAAGCAACATACTAAAACAAACAAAAGTAGTTCAAAACAAACCATGAATAATAAAATCCTAATAAAGTTAAGTTAAAAGTAGTGGAAATAGAAATTATTCACCCAACATTATTTTTAAAACATAACCATTGCTTAACCAAATCTTCGATGATCATCAATCATCGGCATCCATGTGTTCATCGCCATGAACCCGCTCATCTTCAATCTCGTCATCATCCTCATAGTTCTCTTCATCATCAAAAACTGTAAACTTGGGCCTTTTCTTTCCAACACCTGACGAAGAACCTCCTACATTGTAGCTCGAACTTCCAACTATAGCGACTCTACCATAAACTGGCACTGGATCGGGAAATGGTGCATACCCGGGATACGGATAAGGATATTGGCCAGGATATGGGTCATACTGAATTGGGTATGGTGGAACATTTGGTGGATTGTAGGGAGGTACCTCATAGTTAGCATCACGAGCTACATGTTGAATCATCGGCATGGAATAATCATAGTTGTAATTTTACCTCATCATCATAGAATCTCTCCAAACTTCCCTACATTCTATCTCATTCAATTCACGGTTCCAATCTCCCCATCCCGAGTCAAAACTACCCGGAGCATGAACATTCCTAATTGGTTGTGGTGGTTGATATGGTTGTTGTTGATAGGGTTGTTGTGGTGCTCCATGAGGTGCGCCCATCGTTGGTTCTGTCACAGCTCCCAACGTCTTTGTTTTCCTATCCAACGCTTTACCGAAACTTTTATCATCCCATGTCTCACTCTCCTTCATTTCCGAACATTTTTCCAATTTCTCATACTCAAAATAACCCAAATTTCTTGCCAACATAGTCACATCGTGACCTCCACAAATCACACTATTATCTTTTATCCTTGGTGCTCTTCTTGAAAGAAACTCGGCTATTATCCAAGCCGCATTCCCGTTCTTATCCTCCTCCAACAATTTCATTAGCCACAGATCCGGTTGATTGCACTTATCCCTGCTACATGTTCTATGCAAAACCCCCCAAGCGATCAACTTTTGTAAAACCTTCATAATAGGACTCCTTAACTTGGATGAGTTCCTTCTACTACAACCAGGATCTCCCACTCTATTCCAATAATCCGCTAGACCCTCATAATCATTATGCTTTCTTACCAACCTTGCAAAATAAACTGGAAACAAACGATGCTCAATTTCATCTTGATCGTATAGACCAAGAACTACAGCAAACTCCGGCAAAGTATAAACATGTTCCCTTCCACAGAGCCTAAACCAGATACATCTATCATTCACAACATCCACAATCTTCCTTTCAAAATAAAATGTGGAGAAAAACTCCAAACACCATTCTCGGTTAACATTCTCATAAATACTAAACGCTCTTTCCCACGAAAGATCTTCAAAACAATCACCGTCTCCCTCATAAACATACGACATTCTCATCATATTTCTTAACTCAGTCTCACAATTATACTCCGCAAACAAACTCCAATCGACTAACCTTGGTTTAGCAATGGTTCTCCCTTGTAGCTTCGAAAGACGCTCCCGAAAAGCGTGCTTTTCCTCTTTGCTCTAAACCTTGCTGAACTTCAAGTTTTCATTACTTTCTTGATTGAGAGTATATTGGACCTTACTCTTAGTATTCCTCTGCACATACTTCGTTGCAATCGGATTCACTCTTCCACTTGATGAACTCGAACCACCTGCAAGATAACTCTGTAGAAAACACAAACATATGATAGTATAAGAGCATAAAAACCAAGATGACATGATTTAGAAGTCACAAAACTCGTTTGGAAAAAATTTCATTTTTATTTACCGAGCCTTCCATCCGATCGGTATTACTCACCATCCGATCGGATGGAGTAAATGTCCCAGCCCAATCGATCGGTATCTCCCCGCAACCGATTTCTAATCAATTCCAACAATCTAACTCTATCCTATCATGCATTTGATCGATTATCATAGTTCCCATATATTCCACTCGTCTCCAAACACGTTCATAACATATTCGCATGATTTCTCAATCTTCCTAGAACATATGAACACTACCAAATCAAATCTCTTCCATTGATGTTCTAATCAACAATGCATCATCCTAGAATCACTAATCAACAACTAAATAACACCTGGAAATCATCAATTGCAATCCAAATCGATTTAAAGTTTTGACCCATTTTAATCCAAAAATTCAATCAATCAATTCTTCCTCAAAACTTAATCAATCTATCTAATTCTTTTTGCAATGAATTCCTCAATCATTTACCCATCTACTCCACAAAAAATTACATCTCAATTCGAACTATATCAAAAATACCAAAATTTTGACCTAATTAAAGAAATTCGAATTAAAACCTAATTAGTACAAATTGATGATGTTACTTACTTGTTTAGGTGCCATAGATGATTCTTCAACACTCCTGCAACACTTAATAGACTTCTAATGGTCGAATTTTTGAACCCCAAGTTTGGTGGATTGAGTGTGTGTGTGTTTTTTGTGATTTTTGAAATCTTGAGTATATATATTTCAATCCATCCGATCAGTATTTGATCCAACCGATTCGGATTGAATTTTTGCAAAAACTTCACTTTTCTTTTGTCAACACTTTCACACTTGTAAGAACAAATGAGAAGTGTTTTTACTCTTCAAAAATATTTCTTTTAAGCATAAAAAAATACTTCAACACACTTAATCTCCCAACTTGTTTTTCAATTCTATTTCTACAACTTCTAAAACAAAACTTAACTCTTAAACTCAAAACCTAACTTCATAGACTTAAAACTTAATAAACCAAGACAATTAAAAGGTCTAAACTTAAACTTAAACTTAAATGCAAACATTAAATTATTAAAATGCATAAAAATTAAAAAGAAAACAAACAAAACACTAGCACAAGCTTTGTGCTTTTATTCTTCAAACTCTTGTCTTTCATCCTTCAAAATATTCGTGCCTCAAGATATCTTCATTTTGGAACTTCCCGGACAACTTTCGGTTAGTCATTTGCGTATTAAACTTCCTTGTAAAGTTCCTTCCATCCGGACAAACTATATCAAACTTCACATGCCATTCTCCATCTTCTTTTTCCTTCTTGTAAACACTAGCTCCTTCGGGTCCCCATTCCAAATTCTTTAGTTGGACCGGTAAAGATCCAAGAAAATCTGTCAATTTGTTAAACAAAAAAATATTCTTAAACGGGTTATAGAAAGCCTCCATCGCTAGAGGTCTTTCCATCTCATCTTCAATATCAAAGTAACTTAGGACAACCGGCCCATATTTAGGCCTCCCTTCTTCATCTCTACCTACTTCAAAACAACCCAAGTGGTTTTCTTCTTCATTTTCTTCACCATGAACTTCTTTAACAATCTTTCCTCTAGGCTTAGGGTAATAGGTATGCTTCAAGATTCCATCACTTATAGTCATAGTACCTCTACCCATATCTATAATAGCTCCACAAGTTCTCAAAAATGTTCTTCCTAAAAACAACGGTAACTCCTTATCCACCGGAATATTAAGAACAAGAAAATCGGCCAAGAAAGCTTGATATCCTACTTGGACTCTAACATTCTTTACTTCTCCCATCGCTTTTGCTCGTGAATTATCAGCCATAGTAAGATTATACTGATTTGGTTGAGGATTACCAAGTCCTAATCTCTTATACAATGGATACGGCATTACATTTACACTTGCTCCTGTGTCAGCCAACGCATACATCGCATCGGTTCCATTAACTTTAATAGGTAACACAAAATTTCCTGGATCGCTCTCCTTTTTAGGCAACCCATTCTCAACTATCCTTTCTCTTGCAATCTCATCAAAATTCTTATCCTCTAACCTAGCCCTTGCCATCATAACTGCATCCAACTTCTTACGATAAGTCATGTAATTATTCAACACTTCAATTACCGGCTTCTCCTCCATAAGCTCCTTAAACTTTGTTTCCAAATTTTCCAGAATTGCTTCTTTTTGGTTTTGGGTTAATGGTTTAACTATTTGTGGTGTTTTTGGTGGTGAACTAGATGAAGAACTCTCATTCTTAGGGGTGGAGGGTTGGGTAAGTTTGTTAAGTGGTGTTTTCTTTCTATTTGCTTTGCCCATTTTAACAATCTCTCCCTTTCCTACCTTTTCTTCTACCATATCATCAACATCTATCCTCATCTCTCCCAATGAAAAATCAATCCTACATTTAGTCTTAACCATAAAATCTCGACCAAACACAACTTCTGGTTCATCCGCATTCCCATATTCCAAAACAACAAAATCAACTTTGAACACATGACCATGAATATTAACATTCACATCTCTCACTATCTTTCTTCCATAATCCTCATAGTCAAGCCTAACAAAACCAAGCTTACCAAGCATATCTTCCGTAATGTAGTTGTCTCCATATTCCATGTTAAGCTGAGCATCCCAAGCTTTAATACCTTCATCCACAGTGAATACTCATCAACGGTGCATCAACTCCTAGTGTCCTTCCGTGTAAACACAACAACTCTTTTCTCTTAGGTGAACTAACATGACTTTCTCCAACTTCTTCTTGTCTTTCCAAATCAACCTTTGCTTCTTCCAAAATATTTTCCAAACTTTCCAATGAATCACCTGAATCTTTCAACATTTCTTCCAAATTTCTCAAGTATTCCGAAACTCCGCTTAAACTCTCCATTCTACTTAAACACTAATTATAACATAACCACAAAAACAAAAGAAATCCAAACTATTAGCGTGAGGGTTAGTTATAATCGAGATAACTTATAAATAAAATCAAAGCAAACGAACAAACAAACAACTTCTAACTATTAAAACTTCAAAACAACTAAAAATTAAAAATTTCAAAAAATTTACCGAGGCATCCATCCGATCGGTATTAGAACCCATCTGATCGGATGGTTGAATCGTTAAAACTCAGATTTGCCAAACCGAATCGGATGCGGGCAGCATCCGATCAGTTAGATCGAATTTTTCTAAAAAAAAAATTATTTATTTATTTATTTATTTATTGTTGAAGACTAAAAACTTAATAAATAAATACAATAAAAATAAAAACTAAAATTAAACCAATTAATAAAGATGACAATTAACACATAATTAATAACTTGCTAATCCATTAATCTTAACAATTAATTATTAATTTTAATAATCATTAAACTAATTAACTAGCATAATTAATTAAAACTCTTTAGCTATCAATCATTAAACTAAAATTAACTCTATTAACTAAAATTAATTAGAAACATTAAAGGCATGTAAAAAAAAAAAAAAAAAAAAAAAAAAAAAAAAAAAGTATTCTTATTACCCTATTTAATTAACTTAATTACTTCCAACACTTAAATACATTAAATAAACATAATAACTGAAAATTAACACTTAATCCTAAAAAAAAAATTACCCAACCGATCGGATGGAAATCCATCCGGTTCGGTTGGCTCCGAACCAAAAAAGTTTTTACTTTTTTTTTTACTACAAAACTTATAAACTAGCAAACCAAACTACCAAGTAATTTAGACAATTTCTCGGCAGCGGCGCCAAAAACTTGATGTGTCGTGTGTAGTGCGAGTTTTAAAAATTTATAAAATCAATTTATCCAATTCTCTAATCAACACATACGAGCAAGTATACTCGTCCGTAGTAGTAAAGGTGGGTAAGTTGAGATTGTCCCAAGGGAATTGGGGTTTAGGTTTGTAAAATAAGTTTTGACAAAAAGGATTGTCAATCCGATTTGGTGTAAATTCTAAGGTAAGTAAAAATTAATCAATCAAAAACAAATATATTTGTGTGTAATTCCATGACAATTGTATAGAGTAATCTAACAAGTTTGGTGTAACTTGTAATGATGCACAACTTAAAATGAGGGATTCACAATCAATGGTTTTTATCATGAGAAATCATCTCTAAGAATTCAATCTCCTAGTTAATTCCTTTCGGCCTTTGTTAACTAGTGCGATAATTCTATTAGACTCTTTGTTGTTTGAAAAGCATTTCTTATTATAAGAATTCCTACGAATCCTTTCGGCCTTTTCTCGTGATGAAATCGTTTCCAAATCCATTTTATTAAGCTAATATGGTGCTTGTCACACACCATAATCCATACTAATTCGTGCACTAACTTTTTGGCATAAAAACATAAAGAAACTCCTTTTGGCCTTTGTTAATCTTTAGAACTGTTTTTACCGACTAATTAAGCAAGATTAGATTGTATTTCAACAAACTCATAAAACAAGATATGATTTCATGCATCACTATGAAATAAGAATACTCTAACAATTATCACATCATACACACAAGCATAACCAAAATCAGTCCATAATAATCATAATCAAACACAAGTAATCAACCATACTTTCATTCATCTTAAAGTAAAAGTAGTTCATAATAACTCAAACAAGAAATACCTAGTTGTGAAATTACAAGAACTAGAATTGTGGAACTATAGCAACCACTCTCCTCCAATCGCCTATGATCACACGTAAACAACTCCACACTCGGACACAACTCTTGAGACTTGAACTCAAGGTTCCCTGGACGTTCTCACAGCAACTACAAGCTTTCGGGCAATGATAATAAGTTTAGCAAGACTTGGTGTAAGCCTTACTAGGTTTTTGGGTTGTCACACTTTGTAAAATAGCCAAGGGTTCTTTAAATAAGTGAAGGAACCCTTTTCCCTCAAGCAAAAAATGTCCTTAATCAGTAAATAACTAAGAAATGATAAGCTACCATGATTATGGGGCTTAAATTCGTCATTAAATGCATTTTTGTAACTTCAGTCTCCTCCAACCGATCGGTATTGAGGTCCAACCGATCAGTTGGATCTCTCGGTAAATCACTTTTCTCCCATCCGAATTGGATGGGCCATTCTGCCATGCATACTTTATTTTTTTCTCTTCCTTTTCTCGTTACGTGCTTGATCCTTTGTTGTACCACTAATTCCTACCATAGAACTTGATCTTTTCTTGATACATAAACATAGAAATCTTGACTTTATCAAATCTTTGAATTCTTGTATGGTTCTTTTCTCGTTTCTTTCTCGTGATTCTTCAAATGTGCATAATCTCTTCATTTCTTCATCTTTTTATCATCTTTTCCTGTACTTGGCTATATTTACTTGCATATACAGTTTTTCATGATTTAGTAACAAATATACACAAATATAACCAAATATGATGCACAAATCTAACGATAACGTGACTAAAAACATGTTCATTTTGAGCGTTATCAGCCTTCTCTGACTCTGAGGTAATATCTATTAAAAGTTGTTCTAAAACATGTAATGCTCTAAAAGAATATCAAACTTTAAAGAAACACTATGATGAGCAGAGGATTGAATTAAACAAAACAAATTACAATTTGGCTAATCATAAAAGAGGTTTAGCAGTCCTAGAAGAACAAATAGTTCATTATAAGAACAATGAGTCTGCTTTTGCTGAGGATATAGCTGTTCTTAAGAGAGACTTGTCACTTAAGAATGCTGAGATTAACTTGCTAAAATCTGAATTAGATAGAATCACTAAGGAAAAAGACAATATACAATTAACTGTAGACACATTGGAGTATGTATCAAAAGGTGTAAACAAAATTATAGAGTGTCAAATAGTTAATAAGGGTAAGTCTGGGTTGGGGTATAAGACATGTCCACCTCCTCACAGAGGAGTGCCTGCACCCCCAGGAATTGACCTAGAGCATGCAGGTTTACCTGAGTTTCAACAACCTAAGTTAGAGTATGGTTGTAAACCAAAAGAGAATGTAATTGGTGATAAACCTATAGAAAATAATGAGCCTTTTGAGAGTGCAAGTGACACCTCTCGTACTGAGGATAAGGTATCCACTGATAGGAATTCAGATGCTCCAACTATTGAGGATTGGACATCTAATGATGGTGAAGATCAGGTTGCATCTAAACCTGATGTGATAGGAACCAAAGTTCCTAAGGTGGTTAGTAATGAAACTGTTAAGCCTACATCTAATGATAAACCAGTTAGGAAAACAGTTAGGTACTGTGAGATGTATAGGTCCACAAACAAGCTAAGGGGTAACCAGAGGAACTGGAATAACCTCAAGTCCAACCAACTAGGTGAAGACATTGTTATGTATAACAAGGCTTGTTTTACTTGTGGTAGATTTGACCACCTAGAGGTTTTTTGTTATAACCATCAGGGGAGAAAGATGGTTACTGGGAACAACAGGGAAACTAGGAAACACAAGTCAAAGGGTGAACTTAAATTATTCGAGATTGGTTAGATCTCACCCTAATGCTAATAAAATAACTCCCAGGGCACTTTCATTAAAGTCTGGCCTCAAACCAATTAGTACTGCTCAACCAGCAGTTAGTACTGCCAGACCCTTTAAAACTGTTTACCCTAGATCAGCAGTTTCAAGTGCAAAACCAACTTTCAAATATGCACAACAAATTGTTAAAAGGCCTTTTCATAAGAAAGCAGTGGTTCAAAAACAATTTTGGACACCAAAAGCTAAAAATGCAAAGCCATCAGTTAGTACTGCTAGCCAAATAGTTAGTACTGGTAACTCTAAAAACACTGCTAGGGATATGAGGGCTAATGCTGTTAAGGCCTCAGCATGTTGGGTATGGAGACCAATCAAACCCAATGGTGCATCAATTGTATTGAAAAGATTTAACTATATTGATGCACGAGGCAAACCCAAGTCAGTGATGGCTTGGGTACCCCAAGGAAACTAATTTCCTTATTTGATGTGAAGGGACATTCACAGGATGATGATGAAGATCAAGGTTATGCAGACAGTGGATGTTCCAGGCACATGACAGGCAACATGTCCTATCTCTCAGACTTTCAACCAATTGATGGCGGATATGTTACCTTTGGGGGAGGAATAGGAGGAAGAATTACTGGTAAAGGCACATTGAAAACCGGTAAATTGGATTTTGAAGATGTGTACTTTGTGCAAGAGCTTAATTATAACATGTTTAGTGTCTCACAAATGTGTGACAAAAAGAACAAAGTTCTTTTTACTGACACTGAATGTCTTGTGCTTTCCCCAGACTTTAAGCTTCCTGATGAAAGTCAGGTTCTACTTAAAGTTCCAAGAAAGGGCAACATGTACAGTGTTGATATGAAGAAGATTGTTCCTAAAGAGGCCCTTACTTGTCTTGTTGCAAAGGGCACATTCGATGAGTCCGTGTTATGGCATAGAAGACTTAGTCATATAAATTTTAAAACCATTAATAAAATTGTTAAGGATGGTTTGGTAAGAGGCTTGCCTCAGAAAAGATTTGAAAATGACCAGACTTGTGTTGCCTGTCTCAAAGGCAAACAACACAAGGCTTCTTGTAAGCCCAAGACCCTTAACTCTATTAATCAACCTTTGTTTATGCTACACATGGATTTGTTTGGTCCTACATTTGTGAGTAGTATTATGCATAAAAGGTACTGTCTTGTAGTTACTGATGACTATAGTAGATTCACATGGGTTTTCTTTTTAGGTTCTAAGGATGAGACACCTAGCATTCTTAAAACATTCATTACTGAGATAGAAAACTTAGTGGATAAAAAAGTAAAAGTCATTAAGTGTGACAATGGGACAGAGTTCAAAAATAGAGTTATGGATGAATTCTGTAAGGAGAAAGGTATTAGAAGAGAGTTTAGTGCTGCTAGAACTCCTCAGCAGAATGGGGTTGCTGAAAGGAGGAATAGAACACTAATAGAAGCTGCTAGAACCATGTTAGCTGACTCTAAGTTGCCCATCACTTTTTGGGTTGAAGCAGTTAATACTACTTGTTATGTGCAGAACAGGGTTTTGGTAGTTAAGCCTCACAACAAGACACCATATGAGCTTTTTAAAGGTAGAACTCCTGCATTAGGATTTCTAAGACCTTTTGGGTGTCATGTAACTAGTCTAAATACCTTAGACCATCTAGGCAAATTTGATGGAAAATCAGATGAAGGATTCTTGGTTGGGTACTCACTAAATAGCAAGGCCTTTAGAGTGTACAACACAAGGACAAGGAAAGTTAAGGAGAACCTGCATGTTCAATTTCTAGAAAATAAATCTAATGTTGCAGGTGAAGGTCCAAAATGACTATTTGACCTTGATACTCTAACCCAATCAATGAATTATGTGCCAGTTGTTGTAGGAACCTTTTCTAATGATTTTGCAGGTTCAAAAGCTGATGATACAACAAATGAAGCAGGCTTGGGAAAGGAGAAAGATCAAGATCACATACTGATGCCAATATGGAACAGCGTGGTTTCATCTTCAAAGAATAGTGAACCATCTTCTGATGAAGCCAAGGAAGGTATTGAAGATAAAAACAATGTAGATGGAGCTGAAGATCAAGAGAATCAATATAACAGTACTAATGGAAATTGTACTGTTGAGCCCCAAGTTGGTACTGCTGGGCAAAATGTTCATACTGCTGGCCCATCAGATACTAATACTGCTGATTTCTCAGAAGATGAGGTGGATATCAACAATCTACCGCCAACCTATTCAGTTCTCACTACACCACACATAAGGATTCACGGAGATCACTCCCTAGACAATGTGATTGGGGATATACATTCTGGTATGAAGACAAGAAGACAGATTGTGACTTCAAACCAACAAGGGTTTCTTAGTACTGTTTATGAAGAAAAGCAGCATGAAGATGCCAACACATGCTTGTTTGTGTGTTTCCTCTCACAATCTGAACACAAAAATGTTCTCAAATCCTTAGAAGACTCAAGCTAGGTAGAAGCAATGCAAGAAGAGCTTATCCAATTCAAGATTCATAATGTTTAGGTACTAGTGGATTTACCCAAAGGTATGAGGGTAATTGGCACCAAATGGGTTTTTAGAAACAAGAGGGATGAAAGGGGTATTGTGATCAGAAACAAGGTTAGGCTTGTAGCTTAGGGGTATACATAAGAAAAGGGAATAGACTATAAAGAAGTTTTTGCACCAGTAGCAAGGATTGAAGCAATTAGACTGTTCTTAGCCTAGGCTTCTTTTATGGGCTTCACTGTTTACCAGATGGATGTTAAGAGGAGGTGTATGTCTCTCAACCTCCAGGTTTTGTTGATCCAGAACATCCTGACAAGGTGTACAAGGTTGTAAAGGCTCTTTATAGACTACATCAGGCTCCAAGGGCATGGTATAAGACTTTGGCATCCTATCTGTTAGAGAATGGATTCCAAAAGGGCAAGATAGATCAGATACTATTCATCAAGAAGCACAAGAAGGATATCTTGCTGGTACAGGTGTATGTGGATGATATTATTTTTGGATCCACAAGGAAGGAAATGTGTGTAGAATTTGAGAAACTTATGCATGATAAGTTTCAGATGAGTTCCCTGGGGGAACTTACTTTCCATTTGGGGTTGCAAGTAAAGAAATCAACTGAAGGCATATTTATCAGTCAAGATAAATATGTGGCTGAGATACTAAGGAAGTTTCAGTTTACTGATTCTAAAGTGGCAAGCACACCTATTGATCCAGAGAAACCATTGCTTAAAGATGCTGATGGAGAATGTGTCGATGTACACACTTACAGGTCTATGATAGGGTCCTTGATGTATCTTACATCATCAAGACCAGATATCATGTTTGTTGTATGTGCTTGTGCAAGGTTTCAAGTCACTCCCAAGGTTTCTCATTTAACTGCTGTCAAGAGGATCTTTAGATATCTTAAGGGTCAACCTAGGTTTGGTCTGTGGTATCCTAGGGAATCACCTTTTGACTTGGTAGCATATTCAGATAGTGATTATGTTGGTGCAAGTCTGGACAGGAAATCAACTACTGGTGGATGTCAGTTCCTTGGTTGTAGACTTATATCAGGGCAATGTAAGAAGCAGACAATTGTGGCAACTTCTACAACTGAAGCTGAGTATGTAGCTACTGCTAGTTGTTGTGGTCAAGTGCTTTGGATTCAAAATCAACTGCTTGACTATGGGTATAATTTTATGAACACCATGATATATATTGACAATAGCAGTACAATATGCATTATTAAAAATCCAGTGCAGCATTCTAAAACAAAACACATAGAAATTAGGCATCATTTTATTAGAGACTGCAATGAGAAAAAGTTAGTTCAAGTTGTTAAAATTGATACTCTTCAAAACTTTACAGATCTTCACACTAAAGCCTTTGATGTTGGAAGGTTTCAATACTTGGTAGCAAGTATTGGTTTAAAAATTTCAATCTGTGTGTTTTTGTACATTAAATTGGATTTGTACGGCTAACTTTGTCAATTAGTACTATTAAGTATAGTTTGTACTACTAGTACAAATTTGGATTGTTTATTAGAACTGTTAGTCATATGTTTATACTGTTATGAAGCAAGTCCTTTGAACTTTATTTTCTTGCTTTTGGACTAACAATTGCAGGTATGGAGTTTAAGCACAAAGGAATTACTAGTGCATTGTGTGAGCAGCAAATGGTGGTTCAGTTGCTGAAATAATAGGTTGATGATGGGCAGAGTTTAGGTATTCATTAACAAAGGTTTATACCTAAGTTAACTGATTCTTTAAAACTTCTTTCTTGAAATCTTATTATGATGTTTTAAATTGAATTGATGGCTTAGTTAGTCAGATAGTAACTAACATAACTCACTCTCTAACATTTAATGCTTTTGCAAAATGAGTTAGTCTAAGGACATCTGGTAGAAAGAACAGCGAGCAAACGTGAATATAACACAATTATGTTAGAGGCAACAACTGCCACGAGTTGGAAACCCTATCAAGAAAGCTCTTTGAATGAGTTTATCTGATAACAGGCAGTTATTTATAACTGAAATCATTGGTTCTCACACAACCAGAGGTTGCATTAAACCGAAATCATGATTGAGTGTCTGTCCTTACACTTAATCCCTTCAAAATAGTTGTAAGCAATATTGTTTTTAATCAAATTGAGTTCATAATGTTGAGTCAATTTTTTTTTAAAAGTTTGTACTGCCAGGCAAAAAGTTAGTACTGGTAGGCTTAAGTTTGTACTGCTGGATAGACGTTAGTACTGGTGCGAAATAACAGCTGTTTGAAAATAGCCGTTGAGAGTTAGTTGAGATTTTTACTGATCAATTCCTTGTTTTTAGGGTTTCCTTTTTGGATATTTTTACTTTTAATATATTTTATTTACCTTATCTTCAATCAAAAGTTATATTTTAATTGAAGTCGGTCCAATAGAAACCCTCATAACACTTTCATAATATCTCAATTTACTTTCCTCATCTACTTTCTAACCTAAATTTACACTATTCACAGCAGTCAAATCAACTTTTACTGAAAATAATGGCTACTTTATCCTTTGTTGACAAGCACAATGTGATCGCGTATTTGGAAAAATCAGAGGATGATGCTACCTTTCATCAGATAGTGGACTTTTTAAACGGTTCCTACATAAGGTATTCTTTAACCTTAAATCCCACTATCTATGTCTCCCAAATCAAAGAGTTTTGGCAGACTACCACTGTCAAAACATTTGAAAATGATGACAAAGAGCTGAATGCAACAGTGGATGGTAAATGTATCATTATTACTGAATCATCACTCAGAAGGCATCTACATCTGAATGATGAAAATGGTATTAATGCTATGCCAAACACCGAGATTTTTGAAACTTTAACCAGGATGGGGTACAATATCCAATC